>CM077462.1:116127077-116404278 GCA_039654755.1 Calcarius lapponicus | reverse complement strand
GCTATTGTTTTTAAGGGTTAATCCTCTGTTAACAGGTGTCCATTTTTCGGGCTTGTGCTGCCCAGAAAATGGTACCCGGACATCTGATAATCTTTGTTTCCGTTGTCTCATATTGTCCTCATCCAAATAATCCAAATTATTATTACCCTTATTGTGTTACTATTTTTATAACCATTTTATTACTATTAAACTTTTAAAATTTTTAAAAATCAAGTGATTCACGTTTTTCACAATTTAATTTGGGATACGGCTCTTGTGGCTCTTGCTAAACCTAGGGCAGTTTGGACAAAGTACAGTTTTTTTAGGGTATAAAAAAAAGGGAGTGGAAGGTATAATTGCACATATTCTTTTAAAAGTCTTGTAATGGGTAAAAGATACTGAATACCCTGAGGATGCCTTTGGTTCTGACTTCAAAGTTACCCTCCCCTGAAGGTTTGATTTCACACCTCTGGTCCTCCCTGTTGTTCCCCTTCCCTGTTTGTTGGAACAACAGTCCAATCAAAATTCCCCTCTGATTTTTGTCATGCCTTCCTGTACATGACACTAATGCTTCCCTATCCATACTGGAAATACTCCCATCATGCTGTTTGAGAAGAATGGGATCAGTCAGTTGAAACACATCTGCCTTCAGATCTATTTCATCCTGAAAGAACATCGTCAGTCATTCCTTTCAGGTTAGGTATACTCTGTGTCACGGGTGGGATCCATCTCTAATTTTAGCTGCCTGGAAAATTGCTATTTGAGCTGGACATGTGGATTCTCTTTCAAAAGAGGGGGGATCTCAGGGAGCTTGGAAAGAAATGGGCATCCCCAAAAGAACATTCAGGCTTTTCCTTCTTAAACATTGACCTTGATTTGGGTTGGATTCTGGACCTAGCTTGGCTTCCCTGTCCCCAGGGGAGGGCTCCAGACACCTGACATGGAACAGCCATGGCCAGTGCTCCAGACATGGATGCCACCTGAGCTGTGTCTCCCACACATTTGTCTTCAGCTGCCACTTCCAGCAATGACACAAGAGGTTTCCCATGCTCATTTCACACCGGATTTTATCTGGATTTTTACATCTGGCTACTGGAGCATCCCCCTCCAGAGATGCCCAGGCAAGAAACTGAAGGGCAGAAGAGCGACCTGTGTCTGAGCAGTTCAGCTGCAGTTCATTGCTGTGGCTGCTGCCTCTGGCACTCCTGGCAATCAGCAGGGGCACAGCCTTGCCTGTGATCCAAGGGTTTGGTTTTTCTGGATTTTTGGTGGGTTTTTTTTTTGGATCAAGCAAACTGAATGCGGGGTAGCAATGGCAAGAAGAAACCACAGGGGCTTAGGTGAGCTCTGCAAGAGCTGCTGGTTCATTAGTCTGTGCCTAAGTAGCCCTCAGTTGCCAGCTGATCCCAAGATGGGCTAGGAGAGAGCAAGAAAACACACTGCCAGCCTTCCTGCTTGGACAAACAGAGTTACAGAGATTGGGCAGAATTTCTATGAACTCTCTGCTTCCAGTTGATGGAAACAGAGCAGGCTGGCAGCCTTTCCCTCAGCTCTCATGAAGGAAGAAGCAGCAGATTTTGCTTGATGCTGGAAGCAGACCAGGGCTCTAGGGAAAAGGCCCCCAGCACAGAGGCTCTTTTGGACATGTTTCTGCATCCCTCCAGTGCAGTGCCCCTCCAATCCTGCTGCCCTGCTTAGAAGCACAAATGTGCACCCATGGCTGACGCTCAGCGCTGGAAATCCCAGCTGCCTTTCAGGCATCCCATCTCCCTGGGCTGCAGCTGCCCAGACTGGAGCCTCAGGCTCCGGGCACGGGGCAGCGAGTGAGAGCACTCACTCAGGGACAGCCACGGGAAACCTTCAGCAAAGCTGTTGGGAGCAGATCAGGGGAAGGAAATATTCTGGCAGGCTGATGAAAAGGCTGCAGCCTCCATTCCACCAGGCAAGGTGGAATAAGCTCACCCGGAGATGGGAAAGAGAAAGAAGTGTAAAAGGCAAAATATTTTAGGTCTTCTCTCTTCTGATGCCCTGCTATTTCTGTAGATTTACTTATCATCTTGGAAAATAAATTTGGGGGCGTGGAGGGGGGAAAACCAGCAAAAAGTCTTGTAGCTCTTGTCAATTCTTATTGTAGGGAAATGGAAGTGGCAGAAGCAGAGGTTTGAAGAGGAGAAAGACGAGGTTAAGGATAAAAGTGCTGTTTTGATTGTGAGCTGCTGAGTTAGGTGTCAGGTGTTAGGTGTGAGTGTGCGGTGGAGAATAAGAGAGGAGAGGAAAGGAAAGGACGAGAGGGGGAGGGGGGGTAAGAAGTAATTAGATGAGTGTAAGAGAAGAATTAATTAAAGGAAAAGGGAGATTTTTGTCTCCCATGGAGTTAGACTGGAAGTGCCTGTCCTCTGCAGGAGCCGAGTAAGTTCCGTTCTCGTGTTGGGCTCCCGCTCGGGCAGAGCACACAGATGGTTTGCAGTGTTGCGTTGCTGAGATGACCGATGGTGTGGAGCCTTTGAAGTGCGCCTTCCTCGCCCCCCCCTCGGCGGTCCTCCTCCTGATGACACCACGTTTGGGAATCCTTGTGGCGGGGAAAGCGTTGCATGGACTGCTTGAAACTCGCTGTCCCCCGCGGCAGAAGATTCAGAGCCACTAGAGGCGGTGTCGGCCTGGGCTTGGTTTAGCAGCATATGTGCCTGAACAGTTCAGCGGCTCAGACTCGAACGTGAGGGTGAGGAGTTTCTTGGTCAGTACCCTAAAGCGCTGAGCTAAAGGGCTCAGGGCGCTCCGCCTCCCTCCCTCAGCCGCCCTGCTCACTGCTGCCCCAAGGCCAAGCCCCAACCACCGGCCCCGCTGCCATCTTCCCCGCTCTCCTCTCACACCCGCCCTTCTCACCTCTCCCACACAAACACACTACAAACAACACACCCCCAACTCCCTCCCGACAACACCACCACACACAACCAACAACCCACACACACACCCCGCGCACCCAACACCCCCCCACAACACCCTGTCCCCACACCCCACAACACACCCAAAACACCCACACACCCCCGCAACACACACACGCCCACAACACACACACGCCCCACACCCGCCCAAACACACCCACCAAACCCCTCCCACACCCACCCAACCTCCACACACTCACCACAGCTCCCAACACACCCACCCACTCACGCTACAGCCCTTCCCCAACAACTCGCCCCACACACACACTCCCCACACACAGCACAGCCCACACCCATGGCCCACAACAGGGCCCCGCTCCAGCACCACAGGGGGCTCCCCTCCCTCAGCCCGGCACCCCACAGCGCCTCATGCGCTCAGCACAGCCCCCGCTCCCGCCTCAGCCGCACGGGGGCAGGAGGCACAGCTCACCGCCAGCGAGGGGCTTTCAACTCTGCTTCTAGTTCTCCTTCTCCTGCTCTGACTTGCTTGCCAATTAATTCATTTAATATCCTCAAGTGAGTCTGTTTTACCCATGATTGTGTTTACTGAGTGGTCTCTTCAAAGTCCCTCCCAGCCGCTGTGGCTGCCTTGCTGAGGGAGGGGAGTGTGGGTGTTGGGGGGTCGGTGTTGCGGTGTGGAACGGGGTGTGGGTACAGGGTGTTGCTGTGGGTGTTGGGTACAGGGTGTGTGGGGGGGGGTTGTTAGTTGATGTTGGTGGTGTTTTGCGGGAGGGATTTGGGGGTGTGTTGGGCGCTGTGTGGTTGTGTGAGTGGGGAGCATGGGAGCCGGGTGGGAATGGCGAGGGAGGCGGGAGAGAGGGGAGATTCCAGCGGGCCGGTGGTTGGGGCTCGGCCTTAGGGCAGCCATGAGCAGCCCGGCTGAGGGAGGCAGAGCGCACGGAACCAGTAGCTCAGCGCCTTGGGCCGCTGCCCAACGAGTTCCGCTGCTGCCGGTTCCAATGGCCCCAGCGAACCCAGCCCAACATCAGCTGCACATCGTGATTCCAGTGGCTCCGCACCTTCTGCTGCAGCCACGGCCATCTTGGAGCAGGCCGCGCAACGCCCCGCACCACCAATGTGCTTTGTCTCCTGGTCAAGAGCGACTCCAGGCTGTGGCTGCGTTGGCCCCCATGGCAGGACCAGCTCTGCAGTCGGCACCGTTGAGATTCAGCAGGGTGAGGAAGCTGCACTTCCAAGGCCTCCACTTCAAATCACCAAGCTACTGCCAATCTCAGCAACGCAACACTGCAAACCATCTCAGTGCTCCGCACAAGCAGGAGCCCACCACACAAAGACACTCACACGGATCCTGCCGAGGACGAGCATTTCCAGTCTCTCAGCATGGGAGACAAAACCTCCCTTTTCCTTCCATTCATTCTTCTCTTACACTCATCTACTTAGTTCTTATTCCACCCCACCCCCCGTCCTCTCTCCTCTCCTCTCCTCTCCTCTCCTCTCCTCTCCTCTCCTCCTCTCCTCTCCTCTCCTCTCCTCTCCTCTCCTCTCCTCTCCTCTCCTCTCCTCTCCTCTCCTCTCCTCTCCTCTCCTCTCCTCTCCTCTCCTCTCCTCTCCTCTCCTCTCCTCTCCTCTCTCTCCTCTCCTCTCCTCTCCTCTCCTCTCCTCTCTCCTCTCCTCTCCTCTCTCTCCTCTCCTCTCCTCTCCCTCCTCTCCTCCACTGCACACTCACACCTAACACCTGACACAAAGTCAGGGACTCACAATCAAACCATCTTTTATTTTCAACCTCATCTTTCTGCTCTTCAAACCTGTGTTCTTTCCACTTTCGTTTCCCTAGAATAATTGACAAGAGCTCTTACCTTTTTTTTCCTCCAGTTTTATTTCCCTAGATGAAAAATAAACCTCAAGAAATAACGGGGGCAGAGCATTAGAAGACAGCAAACATACTCCACAAGCCATCCAAACCACTTTGTGGTTTCAAATGCCAAAATCATCCTCTGTCCACCACAAAGTGTTGTTGCAGTTGTCTTCCAGCAAATCATTGCATGAGCATTTCACAGTGGGCAATTCATTTTTGCTCTCAGCTTGACTCTTTAGGAAGATTTCTCCTGGAATCTTTTCCTGAAAACTCCTTCAGCTCTGCCCACACCAGCTTACATTAACAGCAAGTTGCAAATTGGTCAAGCTGAGGTGCAGTTTGAGTGAAAATTCCATCTAAAAATTTTTGCCTTTAACTCTTTTTTCTTTTTTCCCAACTCCAGCCTGAGGGCCCAGGGGCAGGTTGCTGTGGGACAGGTGCTGCTTGCAGCTTTTGGTGAGAAAAACGTGAGTTTGGGTCATGGCTGAGAATTGCCTTTGCAAACAGCTCTCAGGTACTAAGTGCAAGGCAAATCCTCCAGGCATCAATCTTTCCCTTTCAGGCATTTCCTTCTGCCTACCCCTTCCTGGTGATGTGTGTGTGTCCCCCTTTGCCAGGTGCTTGAGTCCATTGCTTGGCACTGTGCAGAGGGAGGCTGAGCTAAAGGATTTGAGGAGATTGGTGCCATGGCTGATTTCCATGTTGGACTGCAAAGGGAGGCTGCAGCCTTTTCATCGGCCTGCCAGAATATTTCCTTCCCCTGATCTGCTCCCAACAGCTTTGCTGAAGGTTTCCCGTGGCTGTCCCTGAGTGAGTGCTCTCACTTGCTGCCCCGTGCCCGGAGCCTGAGGCTCCAGTCTGGGCAGCTGCAGCCCAGGGAGATGGGATGCCTGAAAGGCAGCTGGGATTTCCAGCCCTGAGCGTCAGCCATGGGTGCACATTTGTGCTTCTAAGCAGGGCAGCAGGATTGGAGGGGCACTGCACTGGAGGGATGCAGAAAGATGTCCAAAAGAGCCTCTGTGCTGGGGGCCTTTTCCCTAGAGCCCTGGTCTGCTTCCAGCATCAAGCAAAATCTGCTGCTTCTTCCTTCATGAGAGCTGAGGGAAAGGCTGCCAGCCTGCTCTGTTTCCATCAACTGGAAGCAGAGAGTTCATAGAAATTCTGCCCAATCTCTGACCAAATAACTCTGTTTGTCCAAGCAGGAAGGCTGGCAGTGTGTTTTCTTGCTCTCTCCTAGCCCATCTTGGGATCAGCTGGCAACTGAGGGCTACTTAGGCACAGACTAATGAACCAGCAGCTCTTGCAGAGCTCAGCTAAGCCCCTGTGGTTTCTTCTTCCCATTGCTACCCGCATTCAGTTTTCTTGATCCAAAAAAAAAAAACCCACCAAAAATCCAGAAAAAACCAAACCCTTGGATCACAGGCAAGGCTGTGCCCCTGCTGATTGCCAGGAGTGCCAGAGGCAGCAGCCACAGCAAGGAACTGCAGCTGAACTGCTCAGACACAGGTCGCTCTTCTGCCCTTCAGTTTCTTGCCTGGGCATCTCTGGAGGGGGATGCTCCAGTAGCCAGATGTAAAAATCCAGATAAAATCCAGTGTGAAATGAGCATGGGAAACCTCTTGTGTCATTGCTGGAAGTGGCAGCTGAAGACAAATGTGTGGGAGACACAGCTCAGGTGGCATCCATGTCTGGAGCACTGGCCATGGCTGTTCCATGTCAGGTGTCTGGAGCCCTCCCCTGGGGACAGGGAAGCCAAGCTGGGTCCAGAGTCCACCCCAAATCAAGGTCAATGTTTAAGAAGGAAAGCCTGAATGTTCTTTTGGGGATGCCCATTTCTTTCCAAGCTCCCTGAGATCCCCCCTTTTTTGAAAGAGAATCCACATGTCCAGCTCAAATAGCAATTTTCCAGGCAGCTAAAATTAGAGATGGATCCCACCCATGACACAGAGTATACCTCACCTGAAAGGAATGAGTGACGATGTTCTTCAGGATGAAATAGATCTGAAGGCAGATGTGTTTCAACTGACTGATCCCATTCTTCTCAAACAGCATGATGGGAGTATTTCCAGTATGGATAGGGAAGCATTAGTGTCATGTACAGAAAGGCATGACAAAAATCAGAGGGGAATTTTGATTGGACTGTTGTTCCAACAAACAGGGAAGGGGAACAACAGGGAGGACCAGAGGTGTGAAATCAAAACTTCAGGGGAGGGTAACTTTGAAGTCAGAACCAAAGCATCCTCAGGGTATTCCGTATCTTTTACCCATTAGGAGACTGTTAAAAGAATATGTGCAATTATACCTTCCACTCCCTTTTTTTATACCCTAAAAAACTGTACTTTGTCCAAACTGCCCTAGGTTTAGCAAGAGCCACAAGAGCCGTATCCCAAATTAAATTGTGAAAAAAGGTGAATCACTTGATTTTAAAAATGTTAAAAGTTTAATAGTAATAAAATGGTTATAAAAATAGTAATACAATAAGAGTAATAATAATTTAGACAATTTGAATTAGGAAAATATGAGACAATAGAAAGAAAGAGTTACAGACGTTAAGGTTCTTTTTTCTGGGCAGCACAAGCCTGAAAATGGACACCTGTTAACCGAGGATTAACCCTTTAAAAATCAATAGTCTGTTGCACATTCCTACATCTCATACGTGATGCATAAATTCCATTCAAACACAGGATTCTGACTGGTCATTGTCAATTGCTTCCGCATAATCCTGACATCATCGTCCTGGCTGTGCAAGGTGGGAAGAAGTTCATTTCTCCTGATAATGGAGCAATAAATTCTTTTTCTCTGAATGATTTGGGTGTCATGTGACTGATATCTCAGTGTGAGTCCTTTCTTTAGAAAAAAATGTATCCTACAAAGTATATTTTCTCTTTTAACATTTTGTTATAACCTAAAACTATATTTAACACACTATTTAAGAGAATTAATACAGCATTACTTTCTAACACAACACATATAATATTCATTTGAATAATTGTGAAAAGCCAATCATAAAATATGCATTTTTCACAACAACACAGGCAGTTACTGAAATGATGGGTATGAAATATAGGGTGGAGGAAATTATGCCTCTCCTTACATTTTGGTCTCCAATATGATTTTGCCCTGTCTGCAGATTCTTTCCCCACAAGACCCAAGATGCCAAGATCATTTCAGGTCTAGTGGCTGAAGTCAAAACAGGACCCAGGGGGTTCTGATCAGATGCAGCACAGGCCCTGCTCTTCCTGGGGTCACCTGCTGAGATGGCCCTGTCTGGATGCCAGGCACCCACCAAAGGCACTCTGTCACTGTCCCCTCACAGGGGAGAGAGAATACAGTGCTCATGAGTTATGGGCAGAGAGAGACCACTCAGTAAAGACAGTCATGGGTAAAAGAGACTCACTTGGGGATATTAACTGAATGGAATGAATTGAATTGATTGGCAAGGCAAGTCAGAGCAGGAGAAGGAGAACTAGAAGCAGAGTTGAAAGCCCCTCGCTGGCGGTGAGCTGTGCCTCCTGCCCCCGTGCGGCTGAGGCGGGAGCGGGGCTGGTGCTGAGCGCATGAGGGCGCTGTGGGTGCCGGGCTGAGGGAGGGGAGCCCCTGTGGTGCTGGAGCGGGGCCCTGTTGTGGGCCATGGGTGTGGGCTGTGCTGTGTGTGGGGAGTGTGCGTGTGGGGCGAGTTGTTGGGGAAGGGCTGTAGCGTGAGTGGGTGGGTGTGTTGGGAGCTGTGGTGAGTGTGTGGAGGTTGGGTGGGTGTGTAGAGGGGTTTGGTGGGTGTGTTGGGTGGGTGTGGGGTGTGTGTGTGTTGTGGGGTGTGTGGGTGTTGTGGGGTGTGTGGATGTTTCGGTGTGTTGGGGGGTGTGGGGACAGGGTGTTGTGGGGGGGTGTTAGTTGCTGGTGGTGGTGTTGTCGGCAGGGAGTTGGGGGTGTGTGGGCCGTAGTGTGTTTGTGTGAGTGCAGAGCATGGGATTGTTGTGGGAATGGAGGCAGAGAGGGGCGGATCCCAGTGGCGTGGGAATAGCAGGAGGGAGAGGCCAATGGGGAAGAGGACATCAAGGCCGGGCATTGGGGGCAAGGCCTCAGAGCAGGCATGAGTACCCGGCTGAGAGAGGCCGAGCGGGTGCCAATGCTCGGCGCAGAGCCTTGGGACGTTGCTCCGGTAGATACACGGCCACAAGGTCCAGCCCACCCTCCCTCACTCCCAAAGCTCTTCCGTCCATTTGATGCAATGGTTCCTCATCTTGGCCCAGCTGCACGGCAGATCCTCCCGAGCGCCCGCGGGGGCCTTGTGCAGTGTCGGATAGGCCTTGTGCAGTGTCCGACAGGCCTTGTGCAGTGTCCGACAGGCCTTGTGCAGTGTCCGACAGGCCTTGTGCAGAGCCCGCTACGTGTGAGGAGAGGGAACGGAGAAAGCCGCGCTTCAAACGCCTGCAAGTGACAGCGCCGCCCCAGCCGCGCTCTCAGCAACGGTACACTGCAAACCAGCTCGCTACTCTGCACGAGCAGGAGGCCCAACGAAACTAACTCACTCGGCTCCTGCAAACGACAGACACTTCCAATCCAACACCAGGGGACACTAACATCTCCCTTTTCCTTAACATTCTTGCTGCTCTTACCCTAACCTACTCACTTCTTACCCCCTTCCTCCTCCTTGCCGCCACTCTTCTCCCTTTTGCTCCTTGCACACTCACACCTACCCCATCCCACTAACACACAGCCTCACTAGCAACACAGCCATCAAAACGACATTGGTTTCCTCTCAACATCCTCTTCAAACCTGCCTCCTTTACACTTCTATTGCCCTAGAAGAACAGTTGACAATACCCACAAGACTTTTTGATCGTCGTCATTGCCCCCCAGCCCCCAACTTTTATTTCCCTAAATAAACCTACCAAAAAAAAAAAAAACCAAAATGGGGCTGGGCAGAAAATAACAGCAAACATATTCCACAAGCCATCCAAACCACTTTGTGGTTTCAATTGCCAAAATCATCCTCTGTCCACCACAAACTGCTTTCATGAGGGTTTTGTTTCAGCAAATCATTGCATGACAATTTGACAGTGGGCAGTTTTTCCTCTTAGCTTGACTCTGTAGGAGGATTTCTCCTGAAATATTCTCCAGAAAACTCCTTCAACCCTGCCCACAGAAACTTCAATTAACAGCAAGTGGCAAATTGGTCAAGCTGGGGTACAGTTGAGTGAAAATTCCATCTAAAATGTTTTGCCTTTGACAGTTCTAACTTTCTTTTTCCCATCTGCCTCCTCCACACTCTCGTTGCACTTTTCCCACGTGTTGTACCCCAGCCCTGAAGTCCGCAGTGGCCTTTGCATTTCCCGAGGCTGCAGCACTGCTACACATGAAGCAGTTCTTGCAGAGACACCCAAGCCAGCAGTGCTGCACTAAAATGCACTTCAAATAAAGCCAGGACAGGGAGGAGACCTGAGCATTGCTGACTCCCACAGGGAGTGACTGCATGGCTGAAGCACTGCTGGCATTCCAGGGACCACAGTAGCAGCTGTGACCAGCTGTGACAGGTTAGTCACATGTGCCAGTCCATCGGTGGCCAAATGGGCAGGAATTAGGAGCAGCTCCTTGTGAAAGGCTTTCATGTCATTCCTGTGCACTGACCAAGGGAGTCAGGCACCGGCTGAATTCCAGCTGAGACCTTTGTGACGGTGCCAAAGAATTTGCAGGGTTCCAAGCTCAGCACTCTGCAGCCTTTCTTAGCCGTGCCAGGGACTCCCGAGGAGCTCCTCTCTCCAGACTGACAGACTGCCACTGCAATAACCAGGACAAATCTGAGTGTGAGGCAGGGCCTGCACTTCGGCTTCCTCCTGGGCAATGACAGCTCTGCCTCCACATGTCTTTGTGTACATGACATTAATGCTTCCCTATCCATATGGGAAATATTCCCATCATGCTGTTTGAGAAGAATGGGATCAGTCAGTTGAAACACATCTGCCTTCAGATCTATTTCATCCTGAAGAAGATCATCACTCATTCCTTTCAGGTTAGGTATACTCTGTGTCATGGGTGGGATCCATCTCTAATTTTAGCTGCCTGGAAAATTGCTATTTGAGCTGGTCGTGTGGATTCTCTTTCAAAAGAGGGGGATCTCAGGGAGACTGGAAAGAAATGGGCATCCCCAAAAGAACATTCAGGCTTTCCTTCTTAAACATTGACCTTGATTTGGGGTGGATTCTGGACCCAGCTTGGGCTTCCCTGTCCCCAGGGGAGGGCTCCAGACACCTGACATGGAACAGCCATGGCCAGTGCTCCAGACATGGATGCCACCTGAGCTGTGTCTCCCCACACATTTGTCTTCAGCTGCCACTTCCAGCAATGACACAAGAGGTTTCCCATGCTCATTTCACACCGGATTTTATCTGGATTTTTACATCTGACTACTGGAGCATCCCCCTCCAGAGATGCCCAGGCAAGAAACTGAAGGGCAGAAGAGCGACCTGTGTCTGAGCAGTTCAGCTGCAGTTCATTGCTGTGGCTGCTGCCTCTGGCACTCCTGGCAATCAGCAGGGGCACAGCCTTGCCTGTGATCCAAGGGTTTGGTTTTTCTGGATTTTTGGTGGGTTGTTTTTTTGGATCAAGCAAACGGAATGTGGGGTAGCAGTGGGGAAGAAGAAACCCACTGGGGCTTAGCTGAGCTCTGCAAGAGCTGCTGGTTCATTACTCTGTGCCTAAGTAGCCCTCAGTTGCCAGCTGATCCCAAGATGGGCTAGGAGAGAGCAAGAAAACACACTGCCAGCCTTCCTGCTTGGACAAACAGAGTTATTTGGTCCGAGATTGGGCAGAATTTCTATGAACTCCTCTGCTTCCAGTTGATGGAAACAGAGCAGGCTGGCAGCCTTTCCCTCAGCTCTCATGAAGGAAGAAGCAGCAGATTTTGCTTGATGCTGGAAGCAGACCAGGGCTCTAGGGAAAAGGCCCCCAGCACAGAGGCTCTTTTGGACATCTTTCTGCATCCCTCCAGTGCAGTGCCCCTCCAATCCTGCTGCCCTGCTTAGAAGCACAAATGTGCACCCATGGCTGATGCTCAGCGCTGGAAATCCCAGCTGCCTTTCAGGCATCCCATCTCCCTGGGCTGCAGCTGCCCAGACTGGAGCCTCAGGCTCCGGGCACGGGGCAGCGAGTGAGAGCACTCACTCAGGGACAGCCAAGGGAAACCTTCAGCAAAGCTGTTGGGAGCAGATCAGGGGAAGGAAATATTCTGGCAGGCCGATGAAAAGGCTGCAGCCTCCACTTGCCAGGCAAGGTGGAATAAGCTCACCAGGAGATGGGAAAGAGAAAGAAGTGTAAAAGGCAAAATATTTTAGGTCTTCTCTCTTCTGATGTCCTGTGACCTTTATTTCTGTATATTTATTTATCATCTGGGAAAATAAAATTGGGGTGTGGGGGGTGGGGGAGACGACACCAGCAAAGAGTCTTGTAGCTCTTGTCAATTCTTATTGTAGGGAAATGGAAGTGGCAGAAGCAGAGGTTTGAAGAGGAGAAAGACGAGGTTAAGGAAAAAAGTGCTGTTTTGATTGTGAGCTGTTGAGTTAGTGTCAGGTGTGAGGGTGCGGTGGAGAATAAGAGAGATGAGGAGAGGAGAGGAGAGGACGGGGGAGGGGGGGGCGGATGGGGATTAGAATAAGTAGACGAGTGTAAGAGAAGGATGAATGGAAGGAAAAGGGAGGTTTTGCCTCCCATGGTGCGAGATTGGAAGTGCCCGTCCAGTGCGGGAGCCGTCTGGGTTTTGTTTTGTTGGTGTGCCGGGCTCCCGCTCGGGCGGAGCACTGAAGATGGTTTGCAGCGTTGCGTTGCTGAGATTCGTGGGCGTGGCGGTGATTCGGAGACGTTTCAAGTGCACCTGCTTTGCCCTTGATCCTAAGAGTCACCTCTCGGCGAGCCTTCTGAATGTCAGTACGATTCGGGGGCTCGTTGTGTGCCCCGGATTTTACACGGACTGCTCGGTGTCCGCAGCAGAAGATGCGGAGCCGCTGGAGGGGGCGTCGGGCTGGGGTCGCCGCAGTGACTCGAACACGCCAGGGAGGGGTGGCTCGGTCCGTGCCCTAAAGCGCTGAGCTAAAGGCTCAGTGCACTCCGCCTTCATCCCTCAGGAGGAATTGCTCGGTCCGTGCCCTAAGGCGCTGAGCTAAAGGCTCAGTGCACTCCACCTCCCTCCCTCAGCCGCCCTGCTCACTGCGGCCCCAAGGCCGAGCCCCAACCACCGGCCCCGCTGCCATCTTCCCCGCTCTCCTTTCACACCTGCTCTTCTCACCTCTCCCACACAAACACACTACAAACAACACACCCCCAACTCCCTCCCGACAACACCACCACCAGCAACTAACAACCCACACACACACACCCCGCACCCAACACCCCCCACAACACCCTGTCCCCACACCCCCCAACACACCAAAACACCCACACACCCCGCAACACACACACACCCCACAACACACACACCCCACACACACCCAAACACACCCACCAAACCCCTCTACACACCCACCCAACCTCCACACACTCACCACAGCTCCCAACACACCCACCCACTCATGCTACAGCCCTTCCCCAACAACTCGCCCCACACGCACACTCCCCACACACAGCACAGCCCACACCCATGGCCCACAACAGGGCCCCGCTCCAGCACCACAGGGGCTCCCCTCCCTCAGCCCGGCACCCACAGCGCCTCATGCGCTCAGCACGGCCCCTGGTCCCTAACAGGTCACACCCGGTCACATCTGCTGCTCTGCTCCCTGGAATCCCAGCAATCCTTCAGCCATGCAGTTCCTCCCTGTGGGAGTCAGCCATGTTGAGCTCTCTTCTCTATCCTGGCTTTATGTGAAGGTATCAAATCAAAGGAGAGCCAGGTTATCTTTAACAGTTTTTTCCACCAGTTTGTCATTCGCTGTAAAATAGTTTGTAGAGTATTTACGTGCCTGCCCCAATTTTCAGATATTTGTTTACATGTGTGTTTAACCAGGTTTAAAAGCCCTTTGCAGGTTAGTACTTTTCCCTCTCCTGGTCCCAAGAAGGCAAATACCTCATAATATCAGCAAAGACATAATAAAGTGGTGTCCAATCTTTTTTCTTTTTTTTTTCTTTTTTTTTTTTTTTTTTTGTATAAACAAAGTGCACTGAACGCCTTAGGGCTCCCTTTGTGGCAGTTTCTCCTGCCATCCAATCATTTCAGGCTTCTTTTTATTACCTTCCCAGCCTTTCTTCTTAGCAGTCGATGGCAAAACCCGATGCAGCATTTCAGTGCTGATCCCACTAATGCCACGTTCAGAGTTAACATCACCCTGCTCCTGCCCTGCTCCTGCACTGTTAATCCAAGCATCCCATTAAGCTTTTTTGGCCACGATGTAACTGTAGGGGAGCTCAGGCTGACATGCTTCTCCTCCTACTGCCAAATCCTTTGCTGAATCCATTCCTGCTGAGAGATTCCTCTTGTTCTGGAGACATGGCCTTCATTCCTGATTCCTAAAAGTGCATTTGGGCACTCAGCTGCTTAAATACTTTTCACTTAAGTGAGTCAAGCTTATCAAGAAGTCAAGATTGTTGCATTGCAGCCGTTCTTGCCTCTTTGTTTACCATTCTGCATAAGTCACACACCTTAATCAGCAGAGGAGTTATATTTACTCCCAAATCACTGATTCAAATATTTAATCTCTTCAGGCCTAGCACTGCCTCCAGTGCAATCTTAATCAAAACATGCCCCTTAGAAGCTTTCCCAGGGATAAATGCCTTGAGGGATGTTATTTTACCTGTTGCTAAACTATTTATGTTATTTTATGATACTGTACAGTGTGGGACAGATTAGGACAGGATAATAATTCAAACCTCACAAGAATGTAGCTGAGTCACATGTCAAGGTGTTCATGCTTCATCCCTCAAAGTGTTCAAGGCTGGGTTGGATGGGGGTCTGAGCAAGCTGGTCTAGAGGAAGGTGGCTCTGGCCATGGCAGGGGGTTGGAAATGGGTGATCTTTAAGGTCCATTTCAGCTCAAACTTTTCTATTCTATTCTATTCTATTCTGAAGAGAAATACAAAATAAATAGGATATAAATAAATATAAATATAAATATAAATATAAATATAAATATAAATATAAATATAAATATAAATATAAATATAAATATAAATATAAATATAAATATAATTCTTTTCTATTCTCTGAACAGATCTGGCATCAGTGGTGCCTCTGCAGCCACTGGCTTCTGATCCAGTGAGGCAGAAAATACACAGCTACCCTATGTTGAGCACAACATTTTCAAAAGTTACCAAATCAATACTTTTTAAAGATTACAGTGTTGGTTCAGCACTGACAACTGCAGAGAACAGCTATAATCTTTCTCCTTTTATTTCCACCAAGGTGCACTCTGCACAGCACATGGACAGCAAGCATCTCTCTGTTTCCTTTTTCTGTTTTGAACCATTTAGATTGACTTTCCACCTCACCTGTGCACGCTCTGTGGACATCTGGAGTTTCCAGATGTAGCACCTGTGGTGAGGAGCTCCTTGCAGCCAGTCATGTACGTGCTCATGGTGTAACAAATGTTTCACGGCAGCAGGGTGTGTGGTTAAGGGCAGGAGCACACACTGGGCATCCCAAATTTTCACAGCAGTTCCTCAGACTTGGCTTAGGTAACTATTTTAGGCAGAAAAAGACAGGCCAGATTACTATGACAGCCCCAGAGACTGATGGAAACATTTCCACCATAATTTTATTCAAGATATTCTTCCAGTTTTGTGGAGCCTTTATTTGGGAAAGTCAGGGGAGAAGGTGGTTGGGGAAGGAAGGACCCTCAGGGAAGTTTCCACTGCTGAGCTCCCCACCATCCTTTTTGAAGCAGATTGAAGGCTGGCACCTGCAGCCTCCCTGGCCAGTCTGAGCTGACAGGAAATCAAGCAGGACCCTACAGAGCCATTTGAATTTGGCAGTTTTACAATGCAACGCGTTTGGCTTGGAAAAAAATGACAGCTAGTTTTGTACTCTTGAGTCTGTGTCAGAGGTAATTCCAAAACTGAATAGCCATTTCACTCCCTTTTTAGCCCTTCAACTCCCTCAGCTCTTTAAGAACCGAGTTGTCAACTAACTAACTAACTAACTAAATAAATAATGATATGTGATGATTGTAACCTTAATGTAAGAAAAACGAATTAAAGTCATAATGAAATAATTACAGACTGCATTGTACAACGTAGAGAGTGAAAAGGGCAACTGTTTCTGGCTACCCTTGGAGAGATCATTTCATAAAAGAGAACAAGACAGAGACAAGTGCAACACAAGCTGCAGGACACAGCAGAAATCTGTTTCCTCATATTTAGGATATCAGTCACTTCTACCATTGCACAAGCTGAACAAAATCAGATTCCTCTTTACAGTGACCCAAGAGCTTCCTTTGCTAGAGTTTTTTGTTTGTTTTTATGGGGTTTTTTTTGGCAGTGACAGCCTGGAGCATATTTTCCTGTGAGAGAACTGTAAATACCTCACATGCCTTTGCACCCTCGTGTTGCAAAAGGCATTAAGGACAACCTGAGTACAGAGTTGTTACAGCAAAGCAGGAGCCAGTCAACTCAGGAACAACCCAGGAACAACTCAAAGAAAAGGGCATTTTCTTTTATGCATGGCATAAAACGGCAGATCTATTCTCTTTTTTAACTAGATTTTTCAGCACTTTTTGCTAGAAATGAGGACACTTTTCTCAGAGCAGCATAAGGACACACATTGTTAGCAACAGGCCAACCACAAACCTTTGAGCCTAGACAAAATACATTAAAAAAAAAAAAAAAAAGGAAGAGGAGGAGTTTATCTGGTTTCCATCTCAGTATCAGCTGAGCCACCCTGCTGCCAGCTTCTTGTCTGAGTCAGGCAGGTTGCTGGCAGTGAGAGTCAGAGCAGGTGTCTCCTGTCAGGCTCTCACAGTCACAGCACATCCCTGTTTTCTTGCTGCTCCCAGGGCTCTGTGCAGGAGCCTGGGCACTGACCTGCCATGAAGAGGGAAGCAGTCACAGCCCTCCTAAATTTTCTTAGTTCAACCAGCATGCACTAATTTGGTATTAAAGAATTTTTGATCTTATCCTTGCTTTCATCCTTTTTTTTTTCCTGTCTTCTCCTCTCCTCCTGGGTTGCCAATTCCTTGCCAAAACACAAGATCAGGCAGCAGCTCTGCATGCAGGGGGGATGAGGGCACGTGCAATGGTGCATTTTCTGTAATGTGTGTGTGTTGAGGTCGAGATGCATTCAGCAGGCATGGTGAGAGGGAAATGGGATGGAAAGGATCTATATCCTATCCCACACAGGACCAAAATCTTGTTAGTGAGAGCCACCCCGTTTATGCAGTTATTTGGAAGTAGAGGAAGGGGCCTCAAGCTGCACCAGGGGAGGTTCAGACTGCTCACCAGGAGGAATTTCTTTATGGAAAAGGTTGTTCAGGGCTGCTCAGGGAGGTGATAGAGTCACTATCCCTGGAGGTGTTCAAGGAACAGCTAGGTGTGGCACTCAGTGCTCTGGGCTTGTGGACAAGGTGGGATTTGGCACAGGTTGGACTCAACGACCTTAGAGGTCTTTTCCAATCTAAATTGTTCTGTTATTCTGTGATACTCAAAGCAAAGAGAGGAGGAAAAACACCAGTCATGAAAGGACATGGGGTAAATAGACCCTTTTTGGCAAAATCCTGGAAAACAGAGAAAAATTCTAGTGCCAGCTGTGTGCCTGCAGAGCCATAGCCTCCCTCATTGCTGCTGCTGCTGAACTCCCCATGCTTGCAAAAACTCCTGCTCTTTCTTCATGACCCAAAATAATGTTCTGCCTATGTCTCTAATGCCACAGATCTACTGACCCACCTCACCAGGTGTGAGCATGGCAGACAAAGCTGGTACCTTCTTCCAAGTCCTGGAAGTTGGGAATGGAATCTTTTTCTGAGCCCCTGGAGCTGTGTTGTAATGGAGTTCGTGTCGCTGTATGCTCCCTTCAGATACAGGGGAGAGAAACAGCCATTTCTGGGAGATTTCATCTCCTCTGAAGCAGACACACAACACAGGGCACATGAACCATGCCCTGGAGGTGCTCATTTTTCTCTGTTGACAGCAGAGGCCAGCCTGAGGCGAGACAGAAGCCTCATCCCTGCCACAGCATCACACCCACAGCAAACACATCCCTGCACCCCTGGGGGAGCTCAAAGCTGCGATTCCTGCAAGGTCTCCTTCCTCCTGGGCAGCCCTGCTGGGTGGCAGCCCCCAGGCCAAGGATGAGCTGCTATTCCCAAGTCCATTTCTTCAGGAAAGACAGAAAGGAGAGATGAGAGATTGTTCTGCTCATCCCTTTGGTACTTTAGGGCTGTTCACCAGCCAATGGCTGAAGGGTTGTGGCACATCACCTGTGTCATGTCTTGGTTTGAAAAGCCAGGTGTCTGCTAAGGAAGGCAGGAGCCTCCCCTGAAATGGAAGATGTAAGCCTCCTCCCTCTGAATTATTATAATTTTGAAATTAAGAGTCTCTCAGGCAAAGATGTGGGAATATGAATAACAGTTCTTTATTAGGGAAAAATAAAATAAAAATGCAGTAATACAAAACAACACTGCCAGAGTCAGAGCAGTCCCTGTCCCCTGTGTGTCAGGGGGTGGCACAGCCCCATCCCATGGGGGCTCAGCCCTCCTGCAGTGCCAGCTGTGGCTCTGCTGCAGCAGGGATCCTGCACAAGGGGGGAGTTTTCCTCTGCAGCTCCAGGGCTGCTGCAGATGGGCCTGGGCTCCCTCTGGCAATGCAGGGCAGCAGAAAGCTGCTCCTCTGGCAATGCAGGGGGCAAAGGCTGCTGTGCTGTGCCAGGCTCAGATTGGATCCAGGTAGGAATGCTTGGCTCCTGCCCTGGGTGCAGCATCTCCCCATGGGATGCTGGAATTGGATCAGCCCTGCAGGGACACTCCCTGGCCATGGACAGCAGAGATCTCCTGGAGGGAGGATTGGCTGTGGGAGAGAGAAAGAGAAAACTGCCCCATGAACAGCAGAGAACTGCCCCAGCTCTGACAGATGGGGACAGAACACACACCCCCAGCCACACCTTACAACCCAAGATGTGTCCTATAGCTGAGGACCACAGCAGTGACCCTCCTGGTGGCCTCCTGTTGGCACTTATTGCCCATCCATGCTCCTATTTCCATGTTCCAGGAGTGAATTCAGTGAGTACCAGGCACGGATTTAGGCATCGTCCCGCAGAAAGGAAGGAAAAAATGATCTTTTCCTTAAACACTAATTAGGATTTAATAAGTAATGGCACAATATTCAGGCTCTTGTATGTGATACTCAAGAGGAAGCTCACTGATAGCTGCTCTCTGCAGCTATCCCTGTTCTTAGACAAGGGGGATGATGAGTCATGGGAAATGACCTTACTGACAGTGAAGTGACAGTTGGAATATCTCATTTTTTAATTACCAAAAGCTAATATTTAATTACCTTTTTGATTCATGGGGTGTTTTTTTCGCAGATAATTTGGCCATGGTCATGAAATTATATCTGTTTTTAATGTTAATTTACTTAAATTGCTGGTTTCCTGAATCCAATGTGGAACAACTGAAAAAATAAAGAGCCCATAAGCTGCTTAAAGTTTCTGATGAAATCAAATAAAGATTTCAAATTTATTTCATAGGCAATTAAACTTTTAATTAGTTGAATAGTTTATTGTAGCAATGAGACAAATAAAAAACCAGAAAAAAAAAAAAAAAAAAAAACAACCAAAAAAAAAAAAAAAAGGAAGAAGGGGATTTTGTGGAGCAAAAACCCCCTTTTTCTTCAAGCATTTTTTGAGGGTTCAGGGCTGTGCTTTAGGCTGGTATTTAGACAAGTAATATGCTGAGATTCCCACACACACCTTTATCCCTTCCTTTTTTGGCTGTAATTCCCCCAGGAGCTTAAGTGTATGTGTGACCAGAGAGCTGCATGGCTCCTCACAACTTTGTCACCACAGAGCTGCTACCAGGGCACAGCCAGGGTCACCTGCAGGATGTGCAGCTCCAAAGGTGTGTCCAAATCACCTGCAGGATGTGCAGCTCCAAAGGTGTGTCCAAATCACCTGCAGGATGTGCAGCTCCCTGGTGTGCCCAGAGTCACCTGCAGGATGTGCAGGTGCCCTGGTATCTCCAACCTCTCCTTGCTCTGTGCCACCTCTCCAGAGCAATAAAATTTATTAATTCCCCAACTCTCAGGGCATTTCATGTGCTGGGGAAGAAGGCATGGCTTGAAGAGAGAACTGAAGTGCACTTAAGCCATTGGAAGGAAGTAAGTTTCCAGACTGAGCCAAAAATGGGTGAATTAGTGAAGATTTTGGCGCAAACAGGTCTTGGAGCAGCTGATGCCGGCACAGGGAGCGCTATCTGCTGGCTCCTGCTGCACAGTGCAGCTCTTTTCTGATCCCACACCTTCCTGGATGGAGAGTTTTCCAAGTCTAATCAAGGTGTTGACAGGATTTATGGAGGCTCAGATGTGGTATTATAATCGTTCAGCCTCATTAAAAAAAATGAAAATATTTTTTTATGAAGCTGGAAGTTGAGAAGGAATAACTGGCAGTGAGACAGCTTTGAAGTCAGCCCATTCACACATATCCCCTTTTCTAATTAATCCATTAAATAACTTTTTGGTTGGCTGTGCACATCTGCTGTGGGATGTCACAGCTGCACTGACTCACTGCAGCAACTCAGCCAAACTGGGAGAGCACAGAAGTGCAGAAAACTAAGCTGAACTTGTCTTCTGTGAGCCCAGTGTTGGTGTAGGAAATGCCTCAACTACTGACAGGACCAAGCCATCCTAAAATCATTTTGAGTTGTTTCTAATCCTGCCTAACCTGTGTTGTGTTGCTGTCAGCACAGGATCATGATGGGTTAGAGCAGGGCACATGCAACACCAGCAACAACAGCTTAAATATCCCTAAATTAAAACATCAATTATTGCTATAATTTCTGGCCCAATTTTACAAATGTTCAATATTTCATTTATTAATTTCTCTATTCAAGAAAAATAATTTTTTTCCCCCACAGCAAGGAGAATGGAGACAGGTTTAACCTAAAGCTCAAAAGACCTTCAGTTTCTCAGGACAGATTTTAACTGGGGCCATGGGACAGCAAAGTGGATGTGATCTGGACAAATCCCAGTTCTCCACTGCGAGCTTTCTAACCAGAAGTCAAGCACAGCCCTAAATTTTTTTGACTGTTCAGAAACTGAGTCCTGAAAAGTACCAGTTAACTGGAAACAATTGGCAGGTGGGTGTGTTTACACACTAAAAAAATGTTTAAATCCAACTCCTTTTCAGCAGCAGCACAGTCTGGATCTGCTCAGAAAGGGAAATCTGGGTTTCCAGCAGGCAGATACACCAGCTTGATCCATTGAATGGTAGCTCAAGAGGGATGTTATTGATTTAGGTTCCCAGAATGCAATGTCCTTGCACACCCAGATCCCATAAAAGTGACTAAATTGACACAGCTCTGCTTGGATTACCAACAGTCATATTTCTGTTCCTGGGTTTTTTTTTTCATACTAGTACACTTGGAAGCTGATGTCAGCAGGTTTTTTATTCCAAATTCAATCATGAGGATCAGCCACAGCCAGTGGTAAAGCCCTGCAGTGTCCAGTGCAGGGAATGTGGGCCTGAGGAGGGGGCTGGCTGATGTCTCAGCAGCTCATTCCTGTTTCCTGGCACCAGCTGCCAGTCCCAAATCCCCCAAATGTTCCTTTTCCCAGGCTGTGCTGAGGGCACACCAACACTCCTTAGGCTATAGGCCAGTCTGTGCTTGGGATGCCCTGAACTCCTAGAGCCCTTCCTTGCTGTTTGAGGAGAGGAAAGCAAGCAGCTACTTTTGGGGAAGGGACATTGCTGTGCTTTTTGTGACTTTGACCCCTCTTGTTGCTGGTTTGTGTCACTTGAGTGTCTTCAGACCCTTTAGTGTCTCACTCTAGTCTTTCTTCCAGCACATGGCAGATCCAGCTCCCTGCAGAGGGAACTTCTGGCCCTGGGGCTTCCCTGTGTTGATCCCCAGTTCCTTCTGTTCCTCTGGCACCTGGCTTGTCACAGGCTGGGGGACAGCAGGGCACACATGGCATTCCCAGTGTTCCCAAGCCTGCTTGGTTAAATCTGAGAGCTTGTGCTGTTGCTTTCTCCTCCCTTTCAAGGTGTTGTTCCATCGTGAATCTACAATGGCAGAGGCACTAAGGGAAATTCCTAGCACAGCCTAAATAATCTCAATTAGATCGATGGCAACTCCCCAGCCTAAATAATCTCAATTAGATAGAAGATGCACAACCTGCTCTTTCCAGTCCCAAACTGCCTGTGCCCTTGGGAATGCAGTTTGGTATGGTCCTGGTTCCAGAGCACCATGATTTTCTCATACTTATGAAGAGAACCTTTTGGTTATTGACATCAGCTGGAATAATAAATTGTGGAAAAGTGAAATTGTTAAAAAATGTCAGGTGGAGACTTGAGTGTCATCTCATCAGTTGCAATAGGAACAGAACACAGCGTTTCCTCAGACCTTGGCCTTGATCACAGCATGCAGGGAGGGATTGGTAGCTCAGGTTTTTCTGGATCATAGTGTCAGTCAGTTCCAGGGGGGGAAGAAGCAAGTCTAAAACAGGCAAAATGCCCTTTCTCAGTCACAGACATCCTGACACACAAAAATGGAGGAGTTGCTTAAATCCCACTGATTCCAACAGGAGCCAGCTGCCTCAATAAATGGAGTGTCTTATCCTCAGCCATTTATTTCTCTGTGTCACTTGCTGCTTCTGTCTGTGAAGGGAATATGCTTAGGAGCCCCTCTGAATGCTGTTTGGGAGCATTCCCAAATGCTCTTCTGTGGAAAGGGGAGGTCTGGCTTCTCCTGCTCTCATTTTCAGAGAGTTCCCAGATTCTAGACTCCACACTGTGGTGGTAGGGGGATTTTTATTGAAGTAGAAGGTAAAAAAGGATAGATTCAGTAGGTCTTCTCTCTTGTTTGATTAGCTGCAGGACATCATCCATCTGTGTAATCATACCAAGGTTAGCTCTGTTGTTGACTGCACTGGCCTTTCCCCCCCTGCAGGTACAAGAGGCTCCAAATTACGTGACAAAAAAGAACAACAGATTCCTTCAGAATGCACAATTGTAAAAATAAAGATTTTATTTGTAAAGTATCTTTGAGAAAATTGTTTAAAATACCACTTTTTT
Organism: Calcarius lapponicus; assembly: GCA_039654755.1. Classification (NCBI taxonomy): domain Eukaryota; kingdom Metazoa; phylum Chordata; class Aves; order Passeriformes; family Fringillidae; genus Calcarius; species Calcarius lapponicus. The sequence continues at coordinate 116,381,345 of CM077462.1, read as the reverse complement.
TCCCCCCCGAAGACATTAAATACATTTGGCATGAACAGTGCCAGGACTGTTCAAGCCTGCTGTACATGGTCTCTATTTAACACTATTTACAAGGACATCAGAAAGGTTTACTGACAATGAGGATTTGCTATTCAAAGTAGATCCCTCAAAAGAGAAATAAAAGAGTATTAACATAAGCGAGAGAACTCATTTGTATTTCCAACAGAGCTCCATGGGTAACTTGTATTTACTGACAGAATACATTGTTGAGCGACTGGAACACCAGAGCTAGCTGTATTTAAAAGCCACAAAATATAAATGTAACAAATACTAATCACTCTGTTCCCACCACTGAGGTGTCTGTGACTCCACACCCCAGATCTTAAGCAGGATAGACAAGTTGACCCTACATGGGAGGAAAGGGAGAGCAAGGCATGCAAGACCCTGTTTCATAGGTCCCCGCTGCTAAAAAATAATATTGCAGACAGGGTCCTCAGCAGGGCTGTGCCAGGAGCTGTACTACAGCACAGGGAAGGAGGGATGGGAAGAATGAATGCTGGCTGCACAGGGAGCAGAGCAGAACTGCTGGTGCACCTCTGCCTGTGCTGCAGTTCTGGCACCAATGTACCTTAATCTGTGCCAAATAACCACAAAAAAAACCCCCCAAAACCAGGGGTGTTCAGGGGCTGGGAGCCAGGGCCTCAACATCATGGGTTAATACTCAGTGCCTCAAGAGGAATTCCAAATCTCAACAGATACAGGGAGAGCTGGTTTGAAATGAAACTCATAAATCCTGCTGGAAATATGTACAGCAGTAAACTGCCCCTTTGTCATCTGTTCAGCACATTCCAAGCAGGAATAACTGCACCACAGTAGAAACAGAATGTAACTTCACCAGGACTGCAGTGAAGAGTGGTGGGAAAAGGTGAAGATCATTTCTTCTAATTGCTCTAAAGCAATTAGAAGAAATCTGAAGCAAGGTCTGCTCCAGTGCCACAGGAGTTGCTCCGATTGGACTGGACTCTACTTTGGGATTATCAAGAGCAGGACAAAATTGCACTATATGGCGCCTCCTTGCTCAGCCAACCATTTTTGACAGGCAAAATAGGTGAGTGAAATACTTCTGGCCCAAATTAACCTAATGTTTGCCTTCCCCACCTCTGACACTATGCTGTGAAAGCACATCTGGATTTAACATGCTATACATTTGACACATACAAGCAGTCATTTCTTCATAGCCCAGCAATTAAAGAAACCTTGAATTCAGAAGCCTCCAAATCAAGTTTCTGGTCCAGCAGACTTCTATAGCAAGTGCACATAACTGAGATGTATCCCATTTTTCTCCAATCTCCTAATCAAGCTGCATATGCTGGATTGCTAATTACCCTGGGCTCATTCTGCAGTCACAGGAGAGAAAAAGGCATATATATATATATATAATTTTATGCAGTGATAAAAGTCTCAGGGGAGGTGAATCACCCTTGGGCAAGTGCACAAAACTCAACAGGATGACTCTGGGTTCAGCTGAGCATTCAGGTGACCTGCCACAGCTACCAGGCTCAGACACCCTGTTTTCAGTGCCACCTAAATACAATATTGAGTAGTTTGGGTCTTGTCTCTCTAGATTGCCAGTGTTAAAAATCAATGCAATACCTATATGGGATAGGCTGAAGAGAAGTTTCTCTGTTCCTCACTCTACCACGTGTACAATGGGGAAAAGTCCATACCTGTTCAAAGGAAGATTCATTAGGTGTTGTTAGAAGCTCAGGAGTTTGGCAATGGAAATTGGGAAGGAAAGGATGGATTTATCCCAAATTATTATGCACAATTAACATCAAATTATAAGATAAATATATTCATTTTCTGCCTTGCCCAAAATATTTAAGTGGAACTGATGGTTTATCTTATAAGTGCTTGTAGACAAACATTCCGATGAGTCCTGAGGGTTCAACCAAGTATTTACCTGATCTTCTCCTCACATGGATGTAAAACAGTATTGCCAGCAGAATCAGCAATAATGCAACTCCAAGCAGAACTCCAAGGACAATCACTGCTACTCTCCAGGAGGAGATGTTGTCAGCTGATGACTGAACAGACAGAGCTGGAAATTTAAAGCACATTTTAGGAATGTTAGCTAGAAACAGTAAAGAAGTGGGTGTAAGAAATCCTGGAGCCCTAAGTGACAGCTGTGTTTTACTGCTTGGCAGCTTTGAAATTTTGAGTAATATTGAAAATGTTTTTGTATGTGGTGAAGATTTGCTAACTAGAAATCTTTCATGAGGGTCCTTGTGATCTTTTGGTGACACCCATGACAGCTGCTCTGAGGATTTGCTGGATGGAATGGTGTAACTTGAGAGTCTTTAGATCTTTTAGTGTGAAGAGAACCCATCCTTTGAGTCTGGAACTGGGTATGTGTAATGACTCTTTAAAATATGTCCATAACCTGTATTAAATCACTATATGTTCAGTGAATGTTTAAATAGGTTACTTGAACTATTTGAATCTCTTAAAAGAGAGAAGTTAATTTATCACCTTAATTTAACAGCAGTAGATCTGACCCTTTCATCCCCACACCATTACAGAGAAGCTCTTTCAGCATCACTTACTTTGCACTTCACTTTGGCTCCCAAACTTGCTCCTTAATACATTACTCAGGCGGGTCTGTATATCACCCACATCCATGGCTTCTTCTTTTGGCAGCAGAAAGAGAAAATCAGCAATCACACTGCCAGGTCTGAACCCCAGAATGAAAATATCAGAGTGGACATTCCCCAGTTCAGCCTGCATTGCTCCAACAACCTGTGCAAGGTGAAATTGATATTTATTCCACTTGTCAGTCAGCTGAGGCAGAGCAGGAACACAAACATACTTCACACATCAGGGCACTACATTTTATAATATTATATTATATATTATAACATTATAGATTATGATATATTATATATTAATAATATATTATAAACTATAATATTATGTAGTATAATATATTTATATATTAATTATATATTATATTATTGTTATATTGTTTATAATATGTATATTAAGTATACACATTTATATATATATCAAGGTATTAAATTTTCCTCACTTACTACTCTTTCAAGGTAATTGCTTTGGGATAACAAATAAAAAATCTCATTGGAAGAGGATGCCAGAGTGATGCATTGTCTGTGATTGAAAATGTGAAATCTGAGCTTGACTTCCAAAGCTCCAATCTGTTTAGCTAGTTATCAATGAATAATGCATTAAAACAAGTTGTCCTCCTCCACAAACACATATGGGACCCTGACTGTACAAAATTTGGAATCTACAAAGAGCAACCAATATTTCTAAAGTTATGTTCAGCGTCCCCTAACTTTTTTTAACATGTGCAACTAAACTTCAGGCATGGTTTTGCACACACCACCAGCACAGAACTTCATGTGAGAGATTTAAAACTTATTTTTGTCACAGGTTTTCAAAGTCATGACGTTACAGAACACCTTTGCAAAGAGAGACAAGGGTGTGATTTGCCTCTCAATCATTCTGGCATAAACCAAGTGACATCAATCAAAATCAAATTAATTACACTGGTCTCTCCAAAAGTAGAGTTTTGCTTAGTGCTTTCGTATGGATACAAAGCAAGAACAAGCAATCCCCTTTTTTAAGTAAGACTGGTTGAAATGTTTTTGTCAGGACTGATCTTTCCAGAAAATTAGGTGTTTGATTCAACCCACTAAGAGAAGTTATCTTCTCCCTGTGGATAAATATGGTATTTTACCCGAAAAGTCTGAATGATTACTATTTTTCCTAGATGATAACAAACCTTGTTCTGAGTCACTGCTCAGTTTTCTGCCTCCATCTTTTCTATGGGATAAACCCCCCACTCCAAACTTTACATCCCCTTAAGTTCTTTGGACAGAGGCTTCAAAAATTATTTTCTTTTCCTCACCTTGATAAGCAGTCTAGTTAGGAAACCTGACTTATGCAGGCAAAACTAACATTTCAAAGCTACAACTACAGAGTGGAATATAAAAGAAACAGTTCAACATTCAAACTGGGAAAAAAATCCAATAGAGAAATTGTCTATATTTTCAATCATGTTAGTACAGCCTCTCTTTGATTTGGCCATTTTTTTGAAGAAAAGCTGACACTTTGCATGAAGTAAAAGCTTATTAAAAGCCAGTAAAGGAATTCCTGCTGCGTTCAGTCAGCTTGGAGGAAACCTTTTACATCCACTAAAATAAATTTTCTATCCATGAAGTGGAGATGTTAGCAGTCATAAGACAAGGTTACCTCCGAGTTGGCGTGGTGAGAACAAATTAATTACTGCTTTTGAAATCTGTGGAGTTTCTTATCTAAAGGGTATGATCATCGCACTAAAAATAGTTGTGTTAGTTATTTAAAGCAGTCTACCCCAATCTCACAGTAGATTTACCTTTCCAGCAGGTTGATATACATCAGGATTCCTGAGAGGTGTTGAAATTATTGGGGTTTTTTTTAACATGCTGCTAAAGACAGTTGAGTGGCAGACTGATGCTTCTGCCTGTCAGCAGTACTGGCTCAAAGCTTTCACTTTCTCTCCTCATTTTCCCCACGAGATGGGGAAAAATGACCCCTTGATACTTTGCCCAATCCTGCAGCCACTTCCATGAGGTGAATTGCCAGTAATCTGGATTTACAGTACACACTTGCAAAGTTTTCATGTTTCCAAATCTGTGCTGAAATGCTGGCTTTGAGTAACTCCCTTTTTTTTGTCTCCACAGGCATCAGTTTAGTGAAGTGGGAGAAAATAAACAGAACGGGATGTTCCTTACAAAAATAGAATTTTAAAGTGCCTTTCACCAAATAACTTATATTTGAGGATGGCTTAGGGAATGTAGCCCTCCTCATTGGACAACAAGGTCTCTGTCCTTGGCAGATTTGGTGCTTCCTGTACTGTTTTTTTTTTCATTTTCACCTGTCAGAGTCCTGATTTAACAATGAATGTAGGAGGCTAAGGCTGCTAATCACAAGCCTTTCTGCACTTCATTCATTGACAAAGAAGATTGCATCAACTTACCTCTTTTTTTATACTTTCAGACATATTTATGTAGCTTTTACTATCAGAGTTATAAAGTGTATTATTAAATGTCTCGTTTTTCAACCGAACTGTGCAGGCAAATGCTTGGTTATCTGGAAAAAAATTTAAAAAGAAGGAACAATTAGGTGAATCCCAGGATTACCTCCACAATTGGTCTTTGGACTTTATTATCTCATGTATTTATAGTATGAATTGATAAAAGCAGAATATAATAATAATAATGATGATGATGATAATGACAATAATGATAATAATAATAAAGAAGTGTATCATGTGTGTCTAATGCAGTGGCTTTGGAATCTTCAGAGCTGACTCTCTCCAAGCTTGTCAGCCATGAGAATCCTCACGAATTGTTCACCATTCCTGTATTATTTAGGGTGCATCCCACTCCCTAATTCAACAGCCACTCTCCCATTGATTCCAGCAGAAGTAACACCAGTCTGTTAGACTCTGCAAGACTTTTAAATCCTCCTGAGTAGGTGGATGAGCCCTGAGCCAAAAGAAGAAAGCTTTACATAGAAAAGTCCAGACTAAAATAGAGCTGGAAGCTGACACTGAAGTTTGATGGAGGCAGCTTCTGCACCAAAGAAGTGTGAACTTCAGATGCTGTGTGAACTGACATCATAAAGCAGATGGCAAAATACTCCTGGGAGATACTATATTGTGAAATAATACCCTGCAGTTATGGATAAACAAATGTTGAGGTTCTATAAACTCACCAGAGCACGCAATGCCTTTCAAGTCAGAACAGCCAGTACTTTGTGCTGAACAAAACTCAGTCCTTTTGAAACAGGAAGCATAATCTGCAAAATAAATGTAAAATCAAGATAATCACTTCTGGGCACGCATTAGTAATGATGATAAGAAAATTATGGAATAGGTGAAAGTCTTTAATTATGGCCAAGGAGTCACCCAAGCAGCAGTTCCTTTGGCCCAGTGAGAACTTAGAATTGCAAATTATAAAATTGGAGCATATCAAAAGAGAGGCAGGTGGTGGGTGGGTAGGTGGTATTTGAGAGCTCACTGAAATAGCACTGAGAACTCTGATTTCTTGTGAGAGCTAAAGATATAGGTTGTGCTATTACATGCTTGTACAACTCAGGTAAGCTAGAGGGAGTTTTCAGAAGTAAAAGTCACCTGAAATTTATTTTGGAAAAAGATATACATCATGGAGTCTCAAAACCTTCTCTGGACTTGCTAATCTGAATTATTTACGAAGGGTCAAAACCCATTAAAGGCTGGTATTGCAGGTTTTATGTGGTTAGCTCATTGGATTATACTCTAGTTCTCATAGAATTGAACATAATATTTAATTTCACATGAAATATGGATGACTTGGTATTTATTGCTCTTTTTAATTAGCTTACAAACCATTTTCCGGTAAGGTAGAAGGGGCGAGATTGCAAAGGGAAACAATTTTTTATTTTTCTTGAATAGAGACAGTAATAAATAAAAGCCAGTGGACTGAAGAATTGAAAGATTTCAATGGAAATAAGGATAAGAATTCCTTGGCTTTGTGGTCCTAAAGACTAAGAGAGAGGGTAAGTCCATCAGAAGGAACCCCACAGTCCACTGCCAAAATAATGGCCCTAGAAAGGTTTTGAGAATAATCAGACAATCCATTAGAGAACTCAAAAAAGGATTGCAACAAGGACATTTATGCTTTAGAGGTCGAGAAATGCTGGAAGAAAGTAACAATTGCCAAAAGTCAAGTTAGATCTTTCAAGTTATATAAAAAGAAATAATGAATACTTTCTCAGCCACTGGGAAAGAATGATAAAGTGCAGCACAGTTTTATCAAACTGCATCATGCCAAAATAACCCAGTGGCTTCCTTTGACTGACAGGATGACTTTTAGATCTCTGCCAGTGATGGAGAAGCAGCAGCAGTGCCAAGTAGGAACTTGTTTAGTGGAAAAAGTTTTTTCTAAAGGGATTGGCTAAGGGGGAGATGGCAATGGGGAGTTTTAAAAGGGGAAACCTTGATTTAGAGGGATATTATGTGTCATGTTCCTGCAGCATCAGTTTTAGTTCAGAGACACAATTAAACTGTTTGCCTTAGTGTCTATAACCCAGGATGAAATTAAAAAGGTAACAATGACAATTAAGGACTGCCTGCATTCACAAGAGCATGTAGAACCTAAACTTCACACCACCAGAATATTTTCTGGTAAATTTACAACCAAAACATCCTGGCTTCTGTACAGAATTATCTGGCTCTGTATTCCATCAGGATCAGACATTTTACAGAGCAAGCTCCTACACTTGCAAGCTCCTGTCTGATTCAAGCAGTCCCATCCAAATAAGGGGATGAGTCAAATAAATAAAAACCAACTTGCAGGAATAAGAGTGTGTGAGATCAAATCCAGATCATATGGCAACAAGACACTGTGAGTTTATATGTATTAAAAAGGTGCCAGGGTGATGGAGGAGGTACCTGTTCGGACAGTGACTGAAGCAGGATTGCTCCCAACACAAGATGACAGTGCCACAGAAATGTTGTACACATGGCCAGGAAGCAGGTTTTCTATCACAGCTTCTGTCTCATTTGTAGTTCTTGTATTAATCTTCTCTCCATCCTTGACAGAGATGCTGTAGAGGCTGCCTTTGCTGCTGCTGCTGCTCCAGCTGAGCTGTATTTCTTCTTCAGTCACGTTCTGAACTTTGATGGACACTGTCACTGCAAAGTGGGAAAGTTTCATGCAGCTGAGAGCAGCCCATTTCACTTCTGCAATTCTACACATTTATTCTTGAAGGAAAAATACAAATTACACCAATATAAACTCTTGTGTGGTTTTTTGGAGCTGATTTCAGTTTTCTACCTCATTCTCCCAAAAGAGCAGAAGTGAAAGATTTGCTCTACAGACAGAAACCATACCTTAATGTACTTTGTTCGATGGCTCCAAAACACAAATGGGGGACATTGTGCTTGCTCCTTGCCTTTTTAACTCCAGGCAAAGTGTGGTAAATGGTCAGAACTGTACAATGTTGCTTTTAAATAATAGAGAATTGATGAGGCTGATTGAGAAAAACATGAGCATTCTGAAATGGACTGGAACTTGACTCATCCTGATATCCTCAGGAGGATGGATTTTTAACATACCACCAGAAAAACCTAAGTTCAGAGCAATAGAGAGGCATGTATTAAATGTGCTTCATAGTAAGGTTAAGAATGCTCACTTATCACCAGGGTTTATGCCTGCAAGCAGGCACCCAGTGAACATTTACTGGGTCCAGGAGAGCTTTACCAAGGTGTAGAAACTGCCTTGATTGATATTTGCATAATTATGCATTTCCAGTGATTTTATCAGGCTTCCCTTTCTGAAATTATACCCAGGGATTTTACCTCACAGCTGAATGACCAAAGGAGTTCTAAGACCCCTGAGGAGCCACTGGCCACTGGGCTGTCCTTGGCCATGGAGCCATTGTCAAAGACCATGCTGTACCTTACAGTGTGTGTGCATATCTCCTACTGCACTCCATGAACACTGTGACTCCAGAAAAAGGATGGATTAACCCCTTGGACCCCTCTGAAGAATACTCTATGCTCTATTAATACTCTAAAAATGGAAGTCATGCTGCTTTTGTCTTTTGGGTGCAGAGCACAAAAAGGCTCAGCAGTGACAAGCCTCTCTTCTCCTCTTCTCCATCTTTGCTTTGCTTTTTGATCCCATTGAAAAATGATGAAAGGTTTATTACTGCATATTCTTTGAATATGGGCAGATAGCCCTTTGGCAAAAAATTAAAGATACACTAGAAAATAATTAGTATTGAAACAAATAAGAATCAAGTTAGGAAAAAAAAATTAACTGGATTCTCCCAATGAGGAAACTGCCTCTAGTATTCTGTAAAAGGAAATTTCAAGATCAAAATCAACAAAACAAATAAAAACCAATAGAAACCAATAAAAACCAATAAAAACCAATAAAAGTTCCTATTGACATAACTTGGCCTATGCAGCATAACTGTAAAGCATTTTATCCCTGTGGCACTGCCTAAGACAAGGTGTGTCATTTCAAAAACAACTCCAGACAGGAACTGCAGCTTTTCAGAAAATAGATGGATGCAGGGATTCATATTCCTGGATTCAATTCAAGACATTGCAAAAAGCTCAAATTCCAACAAAAAAAAAAAAACAAAAACCAACAGCAATGAAAGAAAATTATACTCAATTCTTCCAAAAATAGAGCAAAATAAGTTTAGTATCATGTGTTAAAATACTCACAGCACATCGTAGTAATAGAAGGATTAACAGATGTTGATGTACTGAGGTTTGTCGTGGATGGGGTTGTCAGGGATGTGGAAGGGAGGGAATGGGAGGTGTTGGCAGTGGGCTCAGTTGTTCTGTCCCCCTGGTTCATGGTGGAACCTTCCCCTTCTCCAGGAGGAGTCGTGGCACTGCTGCCTGCAGAGGCTGCGGCTGTGGAGGATGAGGGAGGGGAAGTGGCCGTCACCAGGGCTGTGGACGGGTGGGATGTGGTGTCCAAGGGTGCCTCGGTGATGCTGCTGGTGCTGCTCTGCTGTGGGCTGGGGGACACAGCTGAGGAGCTCATGGAAGAGGCGCCAGAGGTGGGAGGCACTGGCTTGGTGCTGGCTGTGGTGGCAGCTGAGCTGTTCACAGCGGGCTCTGACTCATTGAGTGTAGTGCCAGGGAAGGATGGAGAGGAGACCACCAGGGCTGTGGATGGCTGGGATGTGGTGGCAAAGGACATCCCAGTGGTGCTGCTGGTGCTGCTCTGCTGTGGGCTGGGAGGCACAGCTGGGGAGCCCCCAGGAGAGGAGGAGGAGGAGTGGCTCGTCGCTGTTGAGCTGAAGGACAGGGAAGAAGCAGTGCCACTCTCTGGGGCAGTGGTGGTGCCAGTTCCTGTTGCTGGGAATGCACCAATCCCAGGAGACGTCCCCAGTGAGCTCCTTTCTGACATTATTGTTGTGGGTGCAGTGTCCGTCGTCTCTTCTCCACCCACCGCCGTCATCGTGGACACCAGGGATGTGGCTGGGAGGGAATGGGAGGCCTCAGTTGTTGTTCTGTCCCCCTGGTTCATGGCGGAACCCTCCTCTTCTCCAGGAGCTGCGGCACTGCTGCCTGCAGAGGCTGTGGAGGATGAGGGAGGTGGAGTGGCCGTCACCTGCTCCGTGGGCTGTTCCTGGGGCAGGGCTGAGGAGGTGAGCTGAGGTGTCAGGGTCCCTGTGCTGCTGCCCACGGTGGCTGAAGGCCTGGCCTCCATGGTACCTGAGGCAGGAGAGGTGGGAGCCACGGGCCTGGGGGTGGCTGAGCCCTGTGTCTCTGTCCCAGCAGGGAACTGAGTAGTGCCAGCAGTGGAGGATGGAGAGGACACCAGGCCTGTGGGTGGGTGGGATGTGATGGCTGAGAGCATCCCAGTGGTGCTGCTCTGCTGTGGGCTGGGGGGCACAGCTGAGGAGTTCATGGAAGAGGTGCCAGAGGTGGGAGGCACTGGCTTGGTGCTGGCTGTGGTGGCAGCTGAGCTGTTCACAATGGGCTCTGACTTATTCCTTGCAGTGCCAGCAGTGGAGGATGGAGAGAACACCACCAGGGCTGTGGGTGGGTGGGATGTGATGGCTGAGAGCATCCCAGTGGTGCTGCTCTGCTCTGGGCTGGGGGCAACAGCTGAGGAGTTCATGGAAGAGGTGCCAGAGGTGGGAGGCACTGGCTTGGTGCTGGCTGTGGTGGCAGCTGAGCTGTTCACAGTGGGCTCTGACTCATTCCTTGCAGTGCCAGCAGTGGAGGACGGAGAGGAAACCACCAGGGCTGTGGATGGGTGGGGTGTGATGGCCAAGGGCATCCCAGAGGCAGTTTTTGTGTCCTTTCCCTCCAATGCCATCGGGGTACCTGCCAGAATGTCAGAAATGTGGATTATAGATTGTTGCCCTGTAATTCTGCGAAGTACTTTAATAGTTACCAAGTGTAACTGTGTTCTTGTGTGAAAAATTCACTCAATGTTTTCATCTTCATTGTTTTTCATTTCCTTCCTCATTTCCACTTTTGTATTTTTTGCTATTCCTCAACTACCATGAAATCTCTGTTCCTTCCTTTTCCATTTGCATGAATTTGAGGAGATCTTACCAATTTCCTGGTAATACTTTTTTCCTGTATTAATGTAGAGACTTATATTACCTTTCTATTCTTAGTCTACATACTTCTTTTTCAATTTTCTATGCACTTCTCATAAATATTATTTTATTTACAGCAATGAAAGGGTTTAGTTGTGGACTCATCAGTGTTGGGTTTAAGGTTGGACTCGATCCTTTCTCATTTCCACTTTCATATTCTTTGCTATTCCTCAGCTACCATGAAGTCTCTGTTACTTCCTTTTCCATTTGCATAAATTTGAGATCTTACCAATTTCCTGGTAATACTTTTTTCCTGTATTAATGTAAAGATTTATATTACCTTTCTATTCTTAGTCTACATACTTTTTTAAATTTTCTATGCACTTTTCTTCTTGTAAATATTATTTTATTTACAGTAAGGAAGGGGGGTTTATTGGTGGACTCATCAGTGTTATGTTTAAGGTTGGACTCAATCCTAAAGGTCTTTTCCATCCTAAATGATTCTATGATCCTATGATTGCTCTAAAGTAAAATTCCTAGAGAATTAACAGGAAAATTGAAAATTAGCAGATTTAATTTTTCAGCACAATTTTCTCCTTACCTGTTTGTGTATATTTTATTGCTTCAATTTCTTTACTTTGCAAGGCATTTATTTCTTTCCTAATTACTTTCTGTCAGCAGGAGAGAACAATTTTTCTGAAGATATTTTTCTCTTGATGTTCTAAATCATATTAATTCTGGGTGAAAATTCATTGCCTTCCTGTGTTTACCTCTATTTCTAACTACAAATAAAAATTGTAACTCCTGAAGCTCCCAAGTGTGAAGGTGACAACATTTCTAACAATCTCAAAGTTTCTTTAAAATCAAACCCTTTTTTCATTGTGATTAAATAGTCAGGCTAATTTGGGTTTATTTAGTTTACTTGATCTGGTAATTCAGCTTTGATTTTGAAGCGGGGCTTTGTTCCTGTTGAAAACCCAGACATATCCTTCTACCTTATTGCAATTTTAGTCCTTAACAACTCTTAATTATTATCCTGGATCTTTGGGTTTTGGCTGAATGAAATTTAGAGGATTCTCAGACAGGGTGTACTGGAGCAGCTCTGTCAAATTCTTAAGGACCACATTAATTAACTGCTTTTGACTCTATTCACCTGTAAAATCAAAGTGCTATTTTCATATCATTTTAATGTCAACATAGAAACTTGTAATATTACAATTCATATTTTTCAGAATTCTTCCTACAGACTGATATCTTTTGTAACCCCAAATACAGTTTGAATTGTAAGATCCTGTGCTTGTATCTCCCAGACTTTTAACAGCAGGTATTGATCAGTCAAGAAACTTGTGTTCATCTGCACTCAATGACATGAAACCAGACATTAAGAATAAAATAATGCAGCCCTCTGAATTTATAGATTTTTTAAAAATCCCTTGCAGTGCAGTGAGAACACAGCACAGTTAATACAACCTAATCCATGTTTTTAATGTGTTTTTTTTCCTAAAGACTCTTCCAGAGGAGAAAAATTGGCAAAATGCATCATTCATAACTAAGCTTGGGGTAAAAAAAGTCAAAAAATATGGTCAGACACTGCATGTTTGATCTTTTAGATGAGTTTTCTGAATACTTTGCTCTCATTCTTTTACCTACTTACAGCTTTATATCCCTACTAAAATATCTGCTGAAATCCAATGCATTCAAGCTAAACAAAAAAAAAAAAAAAAACCATCAAAACAAAACAACAAACCACAACCCAATAAATATTGCATGTTATTTGATTTATATTTATTTTTAGCAGCTCCCCTTCCTGATCATCACTTTGAATGTTTCTCAATGACGTCCTCTAAATGCACAGCGACAATAAATAATCAAATTAATTTCTACTCACAGAGGAGAACGGAGAGGATGAAATGCCTGAGGTAATTCTGAGTGCCCATGCTGAGTGTCCCCCTCCTTGCAGCGCTGAGAGTGGCATTTTGAGTGGAAGACTTTGGGAATTTAAACAGGGGCGAGGCTGCAAGTGTCACCTCCCAGCCTCTGCGCGTCGGGAGCGCAGCCAACGCAACGCAAACCTCACACCTGACCTGCTCTGCAATAAATCCCGGCTTTCTCTTCAAGCATGCTTGCTTTTCCTTCATGGAGTGGTGAGCCAAAAGGTGAGTCAAAGGCAGGAAGAGTTTAGTGAGCAGTGCCACACATCTGAAGACCCTTTTGTTCAAGGTATTCACTGAGTAAAATATTTTAACAGCCCTGGGGCTGGGCAATGCATGACTTAATGGCAATGCAACACTTAATATGAGTAAAAAAAAGATGCTTTAAGCAAGTAATAAGCAAATATAGTCTAGTAAAGCTATAAAACACAAAGCGGTTAACAAACGACACAGATACAAGTTTCTTTTTAATTAAACCAAGAAAAGAAACCTTGGGTCCACAAGTCTTGCCCTAATGTGTAGATCCACCTTTTTTCCCTCCATATTTTCCTGTATAATTAATTATTTGGGAGCAAAAGTTTAAATATTCAGCTCTAACTTGCATGTTTATTGTATTAGAACCACAAATTGCAAGAAATGCACCAAACAGATGCCAGTCATTGCTTCTGCAATACTGCAAAGAGATGGAGTGGCTGTAAATCTCCATTATTTCACTGCTTTGAAGCAGGTGGAAAATACTGGATGACCAGGCTTAAAATACCAGAAAAATACTGGATGACTTGTCATTTTTAACTGAGTTTTCCCCATTTTCTTTAGCAGGTAAACTCCTCCTAACTACAGGCAGCTGCCATGGACACTCATCAAATCTGGGTCACAACTTCAACTCAGTGATGTCAAACCTGCCTCTGTGTGCCTGGGGCTCACCAGTGATTTAAACATGTACATTTTGTCATGTTTTTAATACCCTACCCTGCCTGAGCTTTATACTGCTGAAAGTCTTCATTAAATTATTTGCAGTGAGATTTTTTTTTCCAGCCACACCATGTGAGAGGAATGCTGTCCTGAGTAGGGTGGGATGGGGTGGAGTGGGATAGAGTGAAGCCTGAAGAGGGAAGATCATTATTTACCTAATTCTTTTTCAAGTTTTTTATAGACCTGCCAGACTTGGCACAGTTATAACTGCATAAATCCCAGATTTTGCTTCGGCAGCTGTTTTCTAAAATTGGTTTCACTTTGGTTTTACTCTGACAGGGAAGTAAGACAAAAATATTCCTTGGAATGAAGTTAAGGGTATTGTTTTCTGGTGTGAGGCAGCAATTTCAGCTTTGTGCCTTGTTTGATGTAGAAACTCCTGACTCAGTCAGATCTTTTCTTAGCAACCTGTTGTTTACAGATCTAACCGGAACTCTTAAAGATTAAAAACAATCTATTTCCGCTTGCGTAAGTAATTAAAAATCACATTTTTCCTCTACTTAGAAGGTCAATGTTGTCAGACTTCTCTCTCCTGGACTTCCATAAGACCAAACCCAGTCTCTAATTCTTGCTCATGGTGTAAGAATTCGAGATTCTTATCTCTAAAAAGATAAGATTACACCACCATGGGGACTGTGGTGGTACAATTCCACACACCAGGGCAGTTTCTGACCCTCAGCCCCTCCCCTGACCTCTGCAGGTCCAACTCACATGCAAATAACCTTTAATGAGCTTGCAAACTGTGGATACGGATGGGAAATGCCACTCCCTACTTTCTTAACCAGGATTTTCTCTGAAATGACATCCATGGAAACTTGGCTGCAAAGTCTATTAAGTCAAATTCTTAGTATCTTAGAAGCACCACTGGTTTTTGGTGAAATCTCTTTTAGCGAAGCCTTAACTTGTGTGAAGTCTCTTATGAACCAAAAGAAGAAACCAAATTCAGATTTAGCAGCAAAACTCCATTTTTACTAAAATACATATGCAAATGACATATTGCATTTAAAAAACCTCCAAAAATCTCTTTTTTTTCCAGGAAATAGATACAGCAGAGGGGCTGGGTGTTGGACTAGAGCCTTTCACCAGGGCTGAGGTTCAGATAAGCTTCTCTGTTAGGCAGCCTCAATTCCACAGTTTCTCTTCTTTCACCTTGACAATGCCCCAAAACCAGCTTTTAATTCAGCTTGTCATGTACTTAACAGTAAAAGTTGCTTTCTGGTAAACACAGAACAAGTTTTGCCACATGCCTTACAGGTAAGAGACTTTCCAGTATGAAACTGGTGACCCTTCTCAAATATTTTAAGTTCCTTGTGACTCATCTCACCAACCTTTAAACTCAAGATTTAAATGATCACTTAATTCTTACATTTATTTTTGAAAGATGCTGAAGAAACTCAGGTTTCAGCTAGAGTTGGAAGGTGAAGATACACAAGGAAATAACAAGATTAAAAGACATGCAGTTCACCTGCAAAAAACCTTGTCATTCCTTTGGGGTGATCAAAGACTCAGGACTTTGAAAAAAAAAAACTCTCTTTAGATTCCAATTTCTATCTGCTTAAAAACACCTTGTTAAAAACCTGTGTTTACCAAGGGTTTAACTTCTCAAAACAAACAAAAAAAGAACGATGAAGCTAAAAGAAATACAGAGGGCAGATGAATTGGTGAAGGCAGTATCTTTTATTAAATCAAAGACTACAATGTAGAGAAAGACAAAATTCTTGTGGGCTTCCAAGCCTCTCAGCCAGCTTGAATTAGAAGGAGCAAATGTTGGGGAGAAATGCTCAGTGACAGCTGAAAAATAAACAACCCGTTCTGAGGCACTCAGTTTTCTAATTTTCCCTCCTGACAGCCATCCCCAAGCACTTCCAGACTCTCACTTGTCATTTTGAGAGTCAGAGATGGAATTTCTTGTGGAAATCACAATTTGGGAAAAGTGGATAATGCTGTTTTTACCTTTTATTATCCTGCTGTAGTACCAAACTTAAATGTCCAAGAACTTGCAGAAATGTGTCAGCACTGTCAGTGAGGATGTGCATTGGTCTGTGGGTGTTAGGAGCGAGGGAAAAATGGGGTTTTTAGGTAAGAACTGTGCTTCTCATGTGTGTAGAAATGTCTGTAAGTCCACATACCTGTCATTGGTAAAAATCAAAATGTGTTTTATTATTATAAACAAACCCAAAAATTTATTATTTGTGTTAGAATAACACAAACAGGGCTCTGTAGCCAACCTGTTCCCATAGGGAAATGCTGGTGAATGGAACAGCCTTAGAAACAGGATGTGCCTGCACTGTCACAAAGTGTGGTCACAATATGGATTTCAGGCATTCAAACCCTCCTGCCTTCCACAATCACTCAAGATTATTATTACTGTTATTGTTGTTGCAATTTTCTTTATTTTCATTATTGCATTGTTATTGGTATTGGTATTAATGTTAGGAACAATAACAATAACATCAACATCAACATCAACAACAACAATATACTACTACTACTACTACTTCTACTACTACTACTACTACTACTACTACTACTACTACTACTACTACTACTACTACTACTAATGTTATAATTTTAATGCTAGCTCTGGGTCAGTGACATTTGCAGCTGCCATTCTGCATTATTTATAACCACACTTGTGTAAGAAGTGCCCTACCACTGAATTTTCTCTGTGATTCCTTGGTGTGTGATTGTGATTTCAGAGGGCTCAGCCCCCCTGAGCTGCATTATTCAGAGGAAACCACTGGGTTTGTTTCTGTATCAGCCTATTGTATATTAACTCAGAACTGTAGGTTTTTATTTTATGTTTACTCTCTCATCAAGCATAAATCATGAGATTCTCCCATGTCTAAAACTGCTACCTTTTGTCATTTCAGTGCCAGAGAGAATATGGGAGAGTTTCTTTTTTTTTTTAACAACTCTCTTATTTTCAACTGATTTGTGCATTTCTAATTTGGTGTGATTTCAAACAGCACAGATACGATAAATCCCAAAACCCCCAAAACATTCCAAGTGTTTGGCTTTAAATGTGCACTCAAAACTTACAGGTCATGAGGGTTTAAAATGTTACAGGGTAAAAAAAATATTTCTGAGAAGCATTAAAATTTAATCAAGTGTAAGGAAATTAGATGGTATTAGCATTGGGTATTCAAAGAGTATAAATTTAACAATTTAACAACACAACATGTTCCAATGGAGTCCCTTCTCCCACATCAACCACACTGAAAACCTTCTTAAAACCAGGTCCAAAGCTCGGCCCAACCAGGCCAAGGAAAGTTATTATTTTTTCTTGGAAAAAAAAAATAGGGAAATGAAAAGGAAAGAAACAAGAGACAAAAGTAGCTCTGTTTGCCTCCTAGATTTAAGGAATTTGGAGTTCATGTTGAGATATTTTTAAATGCATTATAAGCTATTGCTGTTTGCAGTTGGCAAAGCAGAATTTTTTTATGGAGGACTGACAAGGCATGGTGCTGAGCCACAAAGGTGATGAGTGGGCTCTGCCTGAATGAAACACACATTTTCCTTCCCAGCCTTGCATTGGATTATCCTGAGAAGAGCAAATGGAAGAGGAACCAAGCACAAAACACCAGAACAAACAGCACAGATTAAAAATCAGAGATGCAGCTGAAACAAATCAATGCCCACAGGTCACAGCATAGCTTGGAATCCCTGAGGCTTCCAAAACATGGATAAAATTAGAAAAACTCTGGTAATTTTCATCCATCCTAATGGCATCATTCTGTTTCTGTGACTGCATTTCTGTACTTCTGTGCTGTGCATTTGCAAATTCATTTGCTCTACCAGGGAATGAAGCTGTGTATATAATCCTGTCCCCATAATTCTGGACAGGAAAATGAAGAGAAAATTCCTGCAGAAAAGAAATTCCAGCTGTCCACAAAGCAGCATCCCCAACACAACTTCTGCTGCAGGAACACATTAAAATACCCCACTGTCAGAGAGCAAATACCCACGTTAATCACAGACCACAGGTGAAAATAAAGAAATTACCTGTGGCTTCCAGGGTAGAATTCAAGAGCACTGAGCCAGGGATTATTGCCAACAGTAAAACTTCAATAACCACAACTCTGATGCTCTGTACCCACCCTTGTGATCAATTATTTTGTTTCACCTACAGATACTGGAACAAAGAATTCATTCAATGAGCACCTTTTTGCCACGGGTGTTTCAGGATGTTTTTAAGAAGGGTATTTTATAAATCGCTTTTTCCTCTTCCCAGCCTGAGTTCACAGAAGTGAGACACAAAAAATTGAAAATTATTTGGGCTCAGCAGGAGGTGTGAGAGCCACAGGAATCACTGTGCTGGTTCAAGGCTCTGAACCTCAAGATTCAAAATGTCACCACTCTCCAAAGAGCTGCAAGGTGCTGTGGAAAAAAGATTTTCAGTCTGAAGGAAAGTTTTGGTTGCATTAAGGCTGAAGAGTCTGGTTTTGACTCTTATCTGAATTTAAACACTTTGATTTCCCAGCTCTGTGAAATGGCAATGTTATCCAAAATACACAATTGTAAAGGCAAAGTAAAATTCATTAACAGTATTTTAGGAAGAAGTGTTGTGAGAAGTTTTCCATGATAATTCCAGTGAAAGCAATCTACTTCTTCTTTTCATGTAAACAGGTTTTGTTTTTCAATAATCTGTTCTCTCAGGGGGGAAAAAACGCAGTTAAAGACCTTTCAATGCAGCAATTTTTTTGCCAGTGACTCCTCTATGTTGATCATTTTCTTTGATATGCTTTAGGTAATGACTGTGCAAGAAAACCTTGCTCCATCTTAGGCTGCCTTATTTCATACCTCCACCCTTTTCATAGTAAATGATTACTGTTGCTTCAACACAATATGAAAAATACCACCACAGCCAGGATCAGGATTCCAGACTTCCACCACCTTTTACAAATTGTTGACATTTTGCAAAAAAAGAATTTGAAAAACCCCCGAAAAACAAAACCAAACAAAAAAAAAACCCACACAAAAAAAAAAAAAAACAAACCCAAAACCCCCATTTTTTTGCTAGAAATTGGAAGTGAAAAAGAAAAGGAGGTGCCAAAATATCACCCTCAGCATAAATATCACTAAATAGGAGCTATGGACTGCTCCTGAGCCCCAAGACCAGAGACAAAAATTGGCTAAAATTACACTGCTTAGAGCTCATCCCTCTAAAGTTTTGTCATGGGGACAGCCAGGGAGTGAGTTAAGAGTTAAGCACTGTGAGAGATCAGAGGTTCAGTGCATCACCTCTCTCCCTGGCCCACACTTTTTCAGAATCATAAATGTCACTGGGAGAATGTGTTACCTCTTTTTATTCAGAGAAGGCATTTGTGGAGGCATTTGTGGAGGCATTTGTGGAAACTTCTCTCTGTTTTTTTGTTTGGTTGGTTTTTGTTTGGTTTTGTGGGTTTTTTTGGTTTTTGGGGGTTTTTTTCCCCCAAGGAAAGGCTCCAATCATACATTTTTCATTGTCTCAATGACAGGTGCAAGATCTAAAAGATTCAGGGCCAGGATTAGAAGATGAGACCATCATGAAGAAAATCTGCTAAGGGTATGTGGGGATCTCTTTTGGCAGAGGACTGAATGTTGATCATTAATGGGTTGCTGTGCTAAATAAGGGATTTCCTTCCAACAATTCACTATGTTGGATTTAACCAGCTGTGTGCAGCAGCCAAATATTCCATGCTTGAGCAGCCTATCTGGGTTGGATAAACTGCACAAACAGCACAAGGGCAATGGAGCTGACCCTGCAATTCTGACCAGCTCAGCCTGCAGAGGAGCACACAGGCACTTGGTTCAAATTTTCTTCCACTAGGTCAGTTTTTCTTTCACAAATAATTAAAATTTTACTCACTAGCAGCAAGGCGGTTACAACCTGTTTTTCTAGACAGGTATGCCTTCTGTAGAATCATCCCAGCAAAAATCTGGGATTTATCCTCCAACACCTTAAACCCTGGTATTTATCATTCGAAACAGTTGATAAATGAAGGTATGAATCAGGTAAATGACAATATAATGAACATCATCAAAGCAGTGAGCAGATATGAAAATGAGATAATAGGTAATTATATGTAATTATACAAATATAAATATTGTATCCATTATACACACATCACCCTGAGGGTGTGCACAACACAGAGTCATGGGATGATTTGTTTTGGGAGGGACCCTAAAGATCATCTCATTCCCCCTGCCATGGGCAGGGACACGTCCCAGTACAAGGCTGCTCAGAGCCCCATCCAGCCTGGAGATAGAGTTACAGAAATTTCCATCCCTAAAAATACCCAGCCTGACTCTCCCACTCTCTGCCTATCCTCAGCACCACAACAGAATGTCAGTGCCAATTATTACAATTAGTGACAAATTTAATTCCATGAGTATGTGGGTTATTGAATGCTTCTAGCTGCCTTTTTTTTTTTTCTCACAATGAAATACAGCTTCAACCTTTGTGCACTTTGAAAAAAAAATTAATTACCTGTAATGAGTGCTCAGTATACCAGGCATGGCATCACAATCCCTTTTTGTGCTCCAATACCTCACAAAAAATGTCCCTACACAACACAGGTGTGGGAACAAGAATTCAGTGACATTTCTGAACAAGGTACAGGGAGTTTAAACAGCCTTGTTTGCAACCACCCTATAAGTTTGTGAGAGATGTTTCAGCCTAGGATGATTTTGAATTTCCCTCTGATGATGCTCTGGGGCAGTTCACAGACACCAAGCTCCCTTCTAGGTGAATCCCACTGCCAGGTGGGCTCAGCTCCCCGTGCCTGTTCCAGCTCATTTCTGAGAAACCATTTTGCAGCTCAGATATGAAAACAACAAGGGCTTAGCTGGAATGCAAATTATTCTTCTGGGGCCTGCCAGCATTAATGGGATGAGGATGGGACCCATAATCTTGTTTTGTTTCTTTTCAGGACTAAACATAATGGAAGGCTCTGTTTCCCTGTTCCTGTCTTCCTTCGAGGGCTCCAGCAGGAGATCAATGGCTGAGACTTGTCCTCTGTTGTTATTTGTCTCAGTTCCTTAGAATGCTCTTTTCTTTCCTCACTTTAATCTGGTCTGGTTTGCTCTCCTGAGGGGTATTAATTCAATAATTTTCTAGGCTAGACTCTAGCACAGGAGACTTTCTCCTCCACCAGCCTGATCTGTCCCTGCTTTCAAAACAAGCATATGAGAAGCTGGAACATTTATCTCAGAATACACCAGAAACAAAGGGATCTTAGGGCAAAAAATTACGCTAACAATCCTTCTCTAAAGCAAGAGTTTTTAAAATGAATCACCACAAAACAATCCTTCCAATCCCTGCAAAGGAAATGTGTGTGAGCAGTGGAGGGGCAGCACCAATCTCTGCTCCCTGTGAATGGTGCCAGGGCTTGAGGGAATGGCATGAAATGGTGTCAGGAGAGGTTTGGGTTGGATTTCAGGAAAAGATTCTTCCTCCAGAGGGTGGTTGGGCACTGAACAGGCTGCCCAGGGAATGGGCACGGCCTCAAGGCTGCCAGAGCCCCAGGAGTGTGGAAAACATTCTCAGGCACAGGGTGGGATTGTTGGGGTGTCTGTGCAGGGCCAGGGGTTGGACTCTGAGCCTTGTGGGTCCCTTTCAAATCAGGATATTCTGTGATTCTGTTTTTCAAGTGCAGAGTGCATACGATAACAAGAGGGTCTATGAGACCCTAGCAAATAAAACAATACTAAAATAATTTAAAAAATCCATTCAAGTCCTCCAGGATTGACATTGGCAGTAATTTGATTTCAATGCCTAAGTGTCACCGTGATATTTTCTGAAAAATTCCTTCACCAGGATTTATTCTCCTGGGAAGCTTCAGCTTCTCCCTGTTTTGCTGCTTTGGAATGTGATTTGGAGATGGTTTATCCAGCATGTGAATTGTTTTAACTTAATGACCAATCATGGTCCAGCTGTGTCGAGGCTCTGAGGAGTCACACGTTTTTCTTTATCATTCTTGTGAAGCCTTCTGATGTATCCTTTCTCTTTTTAGTATAGTCTTAGTATAGCAATCAGCCTTCTGAGAACATGGACTCAAATTCTCATCTCTTCACCTCATCCAGGGGACCCTCACAAACACCACACCTAAGGATTATGAAACAACCTTAAAGTTTGTAATTCTGCCGCAGCTGCTATTTGAGATTTTCAGAATGTTCTGGAAACACAATTTGGCCACATTTCACAATTCATCTGCCCCAAGGGTTTTGCTGAGATGGATTTCCCTTGTTTTATTAACAGAGAAATTCAGTGGTTAGATATCTGGCTGAAGTACTTCCACAAAGATTTCCTGAAGACTACAGATACCACTCCTAAAAGACTGAAAATCTGTCCACATCTGGCACAGAAAGCTTTCAGATTAATTAGTGCAGCAGATCAGTTGGTACCACAAGAGGTGAAGAACTCCTATGTGGAAATCTCAAGCACTTGGAAAACTTTTTATTTCTCTGCAGAAAGCTTAAAACCCACTTAAATGCAAGTGATTGAACAACATGAGGATATGTATTCTATTTATTTATTTTTTGAAAGCAATGTAAGTTGTGGAGAGATGTAGAGATAGAGAAGCTTTAGGACTGTAAATGTATTTCCTCAAGAAAGGAAAAATGGTTACCTACTGCTAATTGGAGCACTTTGAGATACATTGTCCATGTGCACATTTCTTGCTCATTCTCCACCATGTGTCTCTCTGATCAACAGTTTTCTGAATGGACACCAGTGTGCAAAACAGAATGGGTGTGTGTTGCCATCATATTTTCTGAAAAATCCTCTTTGCCCAAGATTCTTCTCCTGGGAAGCTGAGACGCCTCAGAGAAAAAGGAAAACAATAATTATCTGATTGCTTCTCCTGTGTTTTGCTGCTTTGGAATGTGGTTTGGAGATGGTTTATCCAACAGGTGATTGTTTGATTGGTATCATGTGAATTATTTTTACTTAATGACCAATCATGGTCCAGCTGAGTTGGGACTCTGGCGAGTCACAGGTTTTTAATTATTATCTTGTTAAACCTTCTGTCTGTATCCTTTCTCTATTCTTTAGTATAGTTTTAGCAGAGTATAATAATATAATATAATATAATATAATATAATATAATATAATATAATATAATATAATATAATATAATATAATATAATATAATATAATATAATATAATATAATATAATATAATATAATATAATATAATATAAATATAATATCCTTCTAAGAACATGGAGTCAAATTCATAATTTCCTTCCTGCCATGGGGGACCCAGAAAATACCACAGGTGGGGAGGGTGCTAGGTGCCCCTTTGTGGGGAGCATAAGGGGAGGTGGGTGCAGAAGTCACTGCCATGAAAAAGCCTCAGTGCTCGAGGTCCTCATGACATATGTGTCCTTACAGATAGAGAAAATATATCAATATATGCACATATGAAATATAAATCACACAGGCTGTTGGTAAGTAATCTCCTTTTCTGTGATGTGGCATATATTACTGCCAAATGGGAGATGTGTTACTGCATGGCATAAAAAAAACCCATAAATATTTCTTACATCAGTGGCTGGGTATTTTGCATGCAGCTTATTTCTTCCACTGTCACTTATTGCTCTGTGATCTCCTTGGGAAAGGGACAGTCATGTCACCACAAAGCACAGGGGCTCCATTACCAATCTGTCCCCCTGCTCTACTGTGACACAAATTATTAAACCCTCTTGCTTTCTACAAAGGCATTTCTACTGCCTTTGTCTTTCAGTTACTGCTGAAAGCACAAAAGAGCTGTGAACTCTGTCTCAAGAAGTGAAAACTGGCTACAAATTCTGAATTAGTCTTGTAAGAAGCTGCTGGGAATTCAGCTTACAAAAAGATGGAGAGAGGGCACCTGGTGGCAGGGCAAGAGGAATGGCTTCAAATTGGAAGAGGGTAGGTTTAGATTAGATGTTTAAAAGAACATCTTTCTTTTGAAGGTGGTGGGGCCCTGGCACAGGGTGCCCAGAGAGGCAACCCCATCCCTGGAAACGTCCAAGGCTGGGTAAGATGAGGCTCTGAGAGCCACCTGGGATAGTGGAAGGTTCCCTGCCCATGGTAGGGGTTGCAGCTGGATGATTTTCAAGGTCCCTTCCAACTCAAACCATTCTGTGATTCTCTGATTCTGTGAAAACTTTCTGTTCAGCTCTGCTACGTAACAGGGAAGGGGAAATTACACAGGGATGAGGTGAAAGGGAAGGGGGAAACGAGCCAAGGAAGGAGCCCCTCCTTTATTGAGCAATCCTGAATCCACACATCACTTTGCAATGTTAACAGTCAGGTGAAAACTGCCTTCTAACGTGAGCTACTCAAACAGCAGGTGAATAAAATTTATGGGGAAAGACTCATGTGCAAACGTAAAAGAAAAGTGCACATCCCAGATATTTAAAGAAAAGCAATAATTCAAGTACTCTTGAAATATATTTCCCTTCAGGTTTCCTATTTAACTGTGGGATTTATTGGCTGAGTGAAAGTATTTTCATAAATCTGACTCCAATTTACACTGCAGGTGCTGTCCAAACAAGCAAAACCACCTGCAAGTTGAAGTCAAGTCTCCAAAATTAACCCACAAAGGTCAGAACCTGCGTTCACTTGAGGAGAACAAAAGACTCCTTTGCCATTTCTGATCTTATCACTGCAGATCTGTGTTTGCTTTTGCTTCAGCACATTCTTTTCTCCTGGTTCCTGGCTGGAAGTGCCTCATGGCCCAGCCTCAGAGCAGGATTGTTGAGGGCTTTTCCCATTGTCCATTATGCTGTGGCTGACTGCACTGGGTAAGGTAAATGTGGGGGGTGAAGGAGGGACCAGCACTGCTCTACCTGAGAGGAGGTTTGGGGGGAAAAACCATGGCTTGGCCACAGCCCAGCTCCTCCAAACACAAAAAGGCAGATCCCAGCTAGAAACAGAGCACACCCCACTGGTGTGCTCAGGTGATGTGCTAAAATCTGTCTTAGCTCTAAGTGATGTTATAAACTGTGAAAAACTCCAATCACTTGTTTTTAAAATTTTAGAAGTTTAATAGTAATAAAATGGTTATAAAAATAGTAATACAATTAGAGTAATAATAATTTGGATAAATTGAATTAGGACAATATGAGACAATAAAGACAAAGAGTTACAGATGTCCAGGTACCTTTTTCTGGACAGCACGAAGAGGACACACGATAACAAAGGATTAACCCTTAAAAACAACAGCCTGTTGCATATTCATACACCTCATGATGCATAAATTCCATTCAAACACAGGATTCTGTCTGGTCATCTGTCACCTTCTTCCTCTGAATCCTGACAACGCATTCAAGGCGGGAAGAAGTTTGTTTCTTCTGATAATGGAGCAATAAATTCTTTTTCTCTGAAAGATTTGGGTGTCCTGTGGCTGCTATCTCAGTGTGAGTCCTTTCTTTAAAACAAAGTATCCTACATAGCATCGTTTCTATTTTAACATTTTTTATAACCTAAAACTATATTTAACACACTACTTAAGAAAATTAATGCAGCATAACTTTCTAACACAACTCATGTAATATTCATTTGAATATTTGCCAAAAGCCAATCATAAAATACATGCATTTTCCACATAAACACTTTGCTTTGTACTTTGTGATGTGCAGACACTCCAAAGCATCTTTCCCCTGTCCCAGATGTGGTTCTGTAAAACCCCTGCCCTCACTGCTGCATGTGCAGCTTTGGGACATCTGGGGAGAGGGAACCAGAGCAGCTCCCAGGAGTGGCAGATCTTTGGTAAGCAGGACAAAACAATCTCCAGGCTCAAGTACCCAGCACAGCAGGTGCCCATGGGCTCAGAAAAGAGTCTCATTAGCTGTCTGTATCATAGACAGGTTTGTGGTTTTGCTTATTTCCTGCATTACTGCATTGGAAAGCAGCACTTTCCCAAACTCATGCCGCTTGAAATTAATAGTTATTATTATTGCTGCCAGTACAGAAATAGAGGGGGTGGAGGGAGGAGCACTGAGAGGTTCATTATCTCACTGGAAAAACATATTTTCTATCCTAGGCTGGTCTTCTCTCCACTGAGTGATTCATCCAAAGATATTCCTGCAGGATTCCAGAAAGGATCCACTCTTATCCCATGAGCTCTCCAAACTCCCTTAATATCCCAAAGCTTTCCCTCCTTTCTCCAAGTAAACAATATCTTTGCTTTTCTGTGTATAAAAGAATAAAGCCAAGGAGGTTTCTGGTTTTGTTGAGATTTACCAGCCATACTCTGTTTTTTTGACACCGTGAGTGGGTTAATCTTGCTGGTGTAGTGAATTTACCAGATACACTCCAGCCTTGCAAGAATTTAGTTTTTTTCAGAGTATTTTTAGCCAAACTTTTGTCGGCTGAAGAGGGAGAGGAGTCTGTCTACCCCAGGTGAAAGGGGAAAAGAGGAGGACAGAGGAGTTTTGAAGGAGCAGAAATTAAAAAGCAGTTTTCAGTAGTGATGCAATCACACAACAAGATACCTCAAAAGGCACCCCTAGAGTGCACTTTTAATTAAGAAAGTTCCTGTTCACCTTCTAGCTGGTCAAAACTGTGGAAAAAATGAGGAGGGGAAGGGCAGAAATAATGACACACCTCACTTATGTCTGTCCTTGGCTTGTTCCCCTGGCCTGGGGAAATTCCCTGCAGCAACGTGAGTAGAGAGTCAACAGCTTCACCTGATGGTTATCAGCAGACGCTGGGACTATAAAAAGGGTAATGACATCATCTCTAAGGATCAGCTGTAAATAAATTTGTCATTGCATGTAAATATGGGAGTGTGCAACATGTGAGCTCACCCAGCTCTGTGAATGCAGTAGTTGGAAGAGTTAAAACATTGCCCACATCCATCAGGTCTCCAATCCTCTTTAGGCCATGGGATGCCTTGCAGAGGGATCATGGACAGATGGGCTGGAAAATCTCCTGAGAGTGGATTCAGGAATATTCCTGACAGTAGATTCAAGTGCACAGCAGAGGAAAAGCTCTGTGAAGGAAGACTTGCACTGCCCTCCTCTGCAATCTTTGGACCTTCACTTCTACCAGAGGTGATTCTGTGAGCTACAGAGGGCTGGCTGCCTTTCCTCTTTCAGTTCAACCCATCTGACCACAAATTTTTAAATTGTGCCTCTGGCTGCAATAAGAAATTAGTTATTTTATGGAATCATAGAATGGTTTGGGTTGGAAGGGGCCCTAAAGTTCCAAAACTCTGCCATGGGCAGGGACAACTTCCACAATCCCAGATTGCTCAGAGCCCCCTCCAGCCTCATCTTGAGCACTTCCAGGGATCCAGGAGCACCCAGAGCTCCTTCTCTTCCTCACAGGGAAGAACTTCTTTCTAATATCCCATCTTTGAAGGACAGTCAGTTTAGAATCCCATTCCCCTTTGTCCTATCACTGCATGCTCTTGTATAAGGTCTGTTATTCTGTTGGGTGATTCAAGCCACAGAACAGGATCTGTGTTACAGAAGCCATTTCCACTTGAAGAAGCATAGAAAACACTGAGCTTCCAGTTCTGTAAAAGAAGTGATATGTCCTTTGATTTCTATGGGAATGTGTTATTTGCCACAGGGCAAAGAAAAGAGAAATCCACAGGCGATGATAAAAGTACACAGTGAGTGGCAACAAACTGTGAACCACTGAATTATTGTATTTGTTACTGTTTTAAATGGACAGCTTGAGAAAGGTGTGGAGAAATGAGTAAAAAATTTCTGTCCTGTGGTCAGAACCACCTGCACAGACTTAAGAGACAGTTACAGGTCAGGCATCCAGGGAAAAATGCTCTTTATATGTTTTGTGTGATCTCTTTATCACACTTAGATTTCTTCTGCATGGCTCTGCAAATCCCTTTGTCAGCTAAAAGCACACACTGAGAATTTACATAAATCTGTGGTACAAAAGAATATGATATCTAGTGTGCAGTAATAAACGTACCCTGCCAAGACATGGCAAGGCATTAATCTTGAAAATATGGCAGAAATTATAAAATATTTTAAGAAGTTTAAACTAGACATATAAGTATAGCCACAACAGGAAAAGAAATCCTACCAAAGGCCAAAACCATTTATTGTTTGTCAGAAAAAATGTGAGAACCTGTGCTGTTATTGGGGCATGGTTTCAAACTACTTTGGACAGTTATTTATGTGTCATCTTCTGCTTGGTAGATAAACAGAATAATTTGCCAGATTGCTGAGGAATTCTCACTGCAGAATGAATCACCGCTGAGAACAAAACAACACTTTCGTTTCAGATCCTGACCAGCTTCCACCTCCTGCTGGGAAGGAAAATCCACCAGTGCCAAACCATGTGACAAGGAAGGGATGTGACAAAAGCACTTGGTCCACATGTAACCCAGGGCTGGCTCACCTTGGCATGTGCAGCACAGCTGCCTCCCCCTGGTTTTGAAATCTGTGAAAGAAAAGGAGGAAATTGACTTTGCAGTGTTACACAACAGGGTAATTAAATTAAAATTAAAAATATATATATATTATATAAATATAAAATAAATATAAATAATTTTTTAAAAAAGATAAAAAATTAAACATAGCTTTAAGATTTAGAATCATAGATTCATTCAATGGTTTGGGTTGGAAGGGAACTTAGAGATCATCTATTTCCAACCCTCTGCTTTGGGCCGGGACACCTTTCACTAGAAGTGGTTTCTGAGAGCCCCATTCAACCTGGCATTGGACATTTCCAGGAATTCACAGCTTCTCTGGGCACCCTGTGCCAGGGCCTCCCCACCCTGACAGTGACCTCTGCCTGCCTTGGGTGCTCCCCTTCCCCTGGCACCAGCGCATGGCCAAGCAATGGCAGGATTAGCAGAAAAATAAAAATAAAATAAAATAAAAACCCAAACCCTTCAGGCAGGAAGGAAAACAGGCAGAGGAAGGGCTGCCCTCTCCCTCCAGCGGGAGGAGCCCCTGCTGCCAGCCCAGGGCCAGGGGCTGCATGGCTGATCCTCAGCCAGGGCATCATCTCCAGGAGGAAGCTGTGCTTGGTCAGCTGTGACCTCAGAGGGTGGTGTTCTATCAGCTGCCACATTCCTGGCTCTGCCAGCTCAAATCCCTCTGTGCATCTGTTGAAAGAGCTGCTGACAGCTGGACAGGGAGAGGGGCTGCTGGGGACTGCAGATCCTCTCCCAGCAAAGCTGAGGCCAAAGGCACCACTGTGAGCTCCCAGCAGAGAGCTCATGTGAAAAATGCATATTTTATGATTGGCTTTTCACAAATATTCACATGAATATTGTATGTGTTGTGTTAGAAAGTAATGCTGTATTAATTCTCTTAAGTAGTGTGTTAAATATAGTTTTAGGTTATAACATAATGTTAAAATAGAAACGATGCTATGTAAGATGCTTTTGCTAAAGAAGGGACTCGTACTAAGCAGCCACAGGACACCCAAATCTTTCAGAGAAAGAGAATTTTTTGCTCCATTATCAGAAGAAAAGAACTTCTTCCTGCCTCACTCAGCACTGAAGACATCAGGATAAAGAGGAAGAAGCTGACACTGACCAGACAGAATCCTGTGTTTGAATGGAATTTATGCATCATGTATGAGGTGTATGAATATGCAACAGGTTATTGCTTTTAAGGGTTAATCTTCTGTTAATGAATGTCTTTTTTTTTCAGGCTTATTTTGCCCAGAAAGAAATACCCAAACATCCATAACTCTTTGTTTTTATTGTCTCATATTGCCCTAATTCAAATTGTCCAAATTATTATTACTCTAATTAGATCGCTATTTTTATAACAATTTTATTATCATTAAACTTTTAAAATTTAAAAAAAACCCAAGGGATTGGTGTTTTTCATAGCTCAGAAAACTGGGAGACAGGTACGGAACATTAACTCACCTGCCTGTGCTGAGTGAATCAGTCAAGGCTGTGTTGGCAGGGGAAATGCAGTAAAACTTTCCATGAGATTTTACTCGGGCATGTTAATAATGTAAGGCTGGTTTGCAAGGGCACCACGAAGAATTTATTAAGTCCAGCAGCTGTAATTGCAGATTTTGTGTGTAACTAGACAGAAAACCTGAGTAAAACTATGTCAGTAAATGCAGAGCATGGCTGAGGGATTCTGTAGGTTAGCAGGGTCCATCTGACTCCCCAGGGAAGTGCTAAAATAGACACAGATCTCTTTGCATCTTTGTGGAGACTGGGAAAGAAAACAATCTCCAAGCAGGTGACTTTAGAGCACAGACACAGTTTGTTCAGCTGACAGTCACTAATACCTGTCCCTACACAAACAAAAGCTGTATAATCACAGAAACAATTTAAGGCTTTGTTTCATCCTTAATTCTATCTCCTGCTTCATCCATCACCTGCCAAATGCAGCAGGAATTCCAGCAAGAAGCTGCCATGAGGACTTACCTCAAATATCAGCAACTTGCACGAAGGGGAGTTGTATTTTCACTCAGCACCCACTCTCAAAAAACCCAGGCACCATCACATGAACTTCAAGCTGCACCCCTTACTCTTAATTTTGAATTTCCTCGACAAAGTTGAGCAGATGCCTGCACAGGCCTGAATGAATGCTGCTGGGAGGCAAACGTGTGTCACATCTTGCTCTCAGGGACAAGTGCCAGGGGCAGTCACAGCAGCTGAATGGATCTGAGCGGCTCTGGGGAATTCAAAGCAGGAGGAGCAAAGATGCAGCACACCAAGACATGGCACAAATATCAGTTGCTCATATGGATGGGGAGACAAGCAGAGGCCACCCCAGGTGCTCCTTTCTCTGGTTTGTATGCCTTTATCCCATGAAAATACCAGTTTAAAAAATTCAGCATTGGGGGAAGTGCTAGAAATAACAAAGCTGGAAGGTGCCAAACATGCATTTTCTCAGGGAGGCCACACAGCCTCCAGTCTGTGTAGGGAGTACCAGAAGAGGTCCAGAAGAACATAAGAATTTTGTTATCTTTGGGAATGCTGTGTCACAAGAGAAGTGCAGGACACAGGACATCCCAGATATGGGACAAAGACACAGCATGGACATCCTGGCATAGTGACTTTGGCTTTCTGAGCTCTCAGGTGAGAGTTAGATGTCCTTTCAGGGAAAAAACCTAAACTTCACAAGGTCATGCTTCTCACTGACCTTTCAGAAAACAGAGGTGCCTTTGTCCTGGTCAAGAACTTGATGTCACAGCTGCAGCCAATCGAGTGAAAAGGAGGAGAACAGGCAGTCAGATAAATGCTAACAGGTAGTCAAATAAATGTCAAGAAACTCAGGAAATCTGCAGCAGTATCTACCATCTCCTGACTAAGCCAGCTGATTTTTATATGGGCTACAAAATGTAGTCTCAAACAACTTATCAGCTGAAAATCTTTCTGGGACAGTAAAAACATGCCCAGAAGCAAACAGCATCTTGTTCAGCTGTAACTCCTGATGTATTCCTTACAGACACACACAAAGGTGGGGCCCCAGAGCTGCTCTGTAAAAATGGAAGTTGGATTCAGTAAAACATGACATTCTGAATTTCAGTTCCTCCATATTTTCACATTTTTGGCTGAGTAACCCAGTGGACAACTTTGCTCACTGGTCAAGTATGGTACAGAGCACAATTAAATGTCCTGGAATAATCCTGAGAACACTATTGATATGTAACATTCAGTAATTGAATAATGAATGCTGAGGGCTTTGTTTTTATTTATTGACATATTTATTTATTTACATTTATGTTTTTAAATGGTAGAGATGTCAACATTGGCAGCAGCCTGGGCTGCAGTGATCGTGCCCTGGTGGTTTTCAGCAGGTTTTCTCTCAAGGCTGGCACAAGAACAAACACAGCACCCTTCTGTCTCCATGTACCAATAATAGCTGTATTTGTTCCAAATATTGCTGTGAATCCCTTCCTTCATCTTTTCAAACTGCCAGATGCCGAAGGCAGCTAATAAATGAGAGCACTGTTCGTGGCCAACATTCCATATCAAAGCTGCAGACACTCTGAGAGGCAAAGCCAGACATTTCCTGAGTGGATTAGCAGAGTTTCAGTATCACTAAGCATAAGCCATGAAGAATCCACACTGTCAGTGGTGTTATTGGCTGCCAGCACGTTCCCAAGGATGCAGTGGGATTGTTTGCTGGAATAATTACACCTCAATGAAAATCCTACCCAAATGTCTCTGTCAGGAAGGCAGCTTCTTCTTGGAATTCAGAGTCACCTTCACAGTCCTGGGAGGAGAAAGGTTTTTTGGGATGGATTTGTGTCAGCCTGCTGAGAATGCAGCTCCTCATACTCTACTGAACCATGATCTGCCTCCAAACACCAGTGAAAGCAACTCCATGATGCCACCATACCCAGAGGTCCCAAGCACTCCTCAATGCTTACACCAATTTCTTTTTCCCTTGGATTTTCCCAAAGGCTTGATCCAGGTGAGGAAAGAGTAAAAGTCCCATGCAGCAATTTGCCAAGTATTCACTGCATCAGCAATGAAGTAACCAAAGCTTATTTTCTCTTCTCATTTTCCTTAGGTTCTCATCCTCCTCAGAGTTACCTGAAGCAAAACCAGACACCCAACAGCTCAAAGAAAAGCAGCTGCCAAATATATTGTGTTCTTTATGGGCTTAAACAGAAATATTGTGGAGGAGAAATGCCATTTTTCTTTTGAAATTGATTGCTTCTGTCATAAAGCAGGAAAAGGAGAAAACCACAGTTTAAATAAAGGTTTATTACTTCACCTGTAATATGTCTGTAATTCACCTGTAATTACTTCACCTTCTTACAAATACTTGTAATTTTCCAGAAGGTATTCAATGTTTTTATATGTGAGAAAATTACCTAGGAAAAGCACTTTTACTCATTAATATTTCCTCTGTAAGAACAAGGAGAGGAAAAAGGGGAAAAGGTGAGCTCAAACAGATCTCTCTGCACTATAAAATTGCAGCATTCCTAAATATGCTTAACTTTCCCTAAAACACACCTAAACAAACAAAAAGATAGTTGGATAAAACTAATATTTTTTCATTCCTTACAGTTATTATTTCACCAAATCCAATTTCTAAGCAGAAACATTAATTTACCCCATCCATCCCAATTGTTTTAGCCTTCATCATAGAGAGAACTGAACCCAGCTGATTTAAAGAGAATATTGTGAGCGGGTGTTTTGAGATCCATTGCAAGCACCACACCGGTGTTTTATTTGTGAAACTTCCATACAGAATTTCAACTTCATTGCTCTGATCTTTTCCTTGCCATCTCTAAATATTCTGGCTTTTTCTCTATTCTTCTTTTACACTTGCATTATGGTTGTTTTTATTTGTGTTAAGTCTCTGAAACTCTTCCTTCTGTGGACTTCAGAGGAAAAATCACTGGGGAAAGGAGAGCAGGAGAGGCAGGGAAGGGAATTTGCTGCCTGTGGATCAGGGAAGCCATTAGGAGGCTCTCTGCTCTAGGTTTTTGACTAAATCATACTCAGCATCAGGGTTTTAGATCAACTGCAGCCAAACTTTTCCAGTTCCTTTGTTTCCTTCCGCAGCCTGCGAGAAAACTTTCCAAGCAGGCATTAAAGACCTGTCTTGTTTGTATTTTAATGGATGAGGAAATTTTCCAAAATCTCAGCTTTTTCCCAAGCCCACTGGGACCAGAATTTGGCAGCATTATAATATGGGGGAAAGGAATAGTGGTGAGTGTTTTGCATCAGGTGTCAGCAGTGCTGGGCTCCCAGTGAACAATGGGAAACAATGTGAGAAGCCAAAACTAAATGTTCATTTCTCCAGATTTTCCATCCATTGTTTTAAATCATTATTTAGAGACAGTGTTTAATTGAAAGAACAAAATATGGCCAATGCCAAATTGGAAAGAGGAAAAGCAGCTCAAGGATTTGAAAGCAATCAGTGAGGCTCTGGGGCACAAGGAGGTTCATTTCTTAATCCAAGTGATGGTGCAAAAAGAGAGGAAGCATTACTACACCTGATGCTTGCCAGCATAGATAAAATGAATGCTGGGGGCTTTGTTTTTATTTATTTATATGTTTGCTTGTTTAAATTTATGTTTTTGAATGGTAGAGATGTCAACATTGGCAGCAGCCTGGGCTGCAGTGATCATGGCCTGGTGGTTTTCACAAGCCTGAGGTGAAGCCATGATATTTTCTGAAAAAATCTTTTTGCCAGGATTTTTCTCCTGAGAAGCTGAGAGGCCTCGGAAACAAAATGTAAACAATGGTTATCTGCTGCTGTGGAATGCAACAGGTGCATCTGGGATTGGTCTCATGTGGTTGTTTCTAATTAATGGCCAATCACAGTCAGCTGGCTCAGACTCTCTGGTCAGTCACAAGATTTTATTATCATTCTTTCCCTTCCTTTCAAGCCTTCTGATGAAATCCTTTCTTCTATTCTTTTAGTGTAGTTTTAATATAATATATATATCATAAAATAATAAATCAGCCTTTTGAAACAAGGAGTCAGATCCTCATCTCTTCCCTCATCCTGGGACCTCTGTGAACACCACCACACCTGAGGTATACAGGCCAGGCAAGGAGTCAGAACACTGAATTTTATAAGACCAAACTTTCAGTTTTTTAAGGAATCAGTGGATACAACCCCCTGGACAACTTCCTTCGGGGATAAAGGAGCTGTGCAGAGCTGGCCACTCTTTAAGAACCTATTTATTCAAGCAGAGAGCTCTCAATTCTTCTTTTGGAGCAGCTGTCAGAACTGTGCAAATTAAACACCTGGGGAGGCTGGTGTGACAGTAGTTTCAGAATGAATCACCACATTGCTGCAACAATTTGGACTGGGAATGCTGAATGCTCTTTTGGTTGTCTTTGCTGAAAAAGGATGAAACTAAAGTGTATTTAGCCTTTGTAAAGATGAAGAAAGAGACCCTTAGGAGGCCTTTTCTCTTGCAGTTGGAGG
Source organism: Calcarius lapponicus (assembly GCA_039654755.1). NCBI lineage: Eukaryota > Metazoa > Chordata > Aves > Passeriformes > Fringillidae > Calcarius > Calcarius lapponicus. The sequence goes on along the minus strand of CM077462.1, from coordinate 116,346,501 downwards.
TAACTGCAGCCCACTGGGTTTGGATAAGGTCCTGTGTCATGTTTTCAGTGATTTCTGAACATTATACTGGTACTGGAACAGTTCAGAAGCTGCCACACCCACCAAGTGCACATCTTTAATACCTGTGACCAAATCCCACAGGAAAACATAACAGTACAGAAGTCAACAATTAGTTACAAGGCTGCTTTTATTAATATACCAAAATTCCTATAAACAGACTCAGTCACAAATAACAGTTTCTGCTGAGCAAGCAAGGAATCAAATACAAGCTACTGATTCACATTTCATCCTGAGGAGTAGTGCTCAGCTTTTGAAAATAGCATAGCTCCACCAAAATCAACAGGCAGATCTCTAATCCTGTCACCTCCAAGAAGTTCAGGATTGTAAATACTAAAAACTAGAAAAATATTTATAGTAAAAGAGCTGAGCCTGTCACTGAGTGCAGAAGGCAAACACATTTCACATTTGACAGCAAATTGAGCAAAAGTTAAGAGACTCCTACATAACGAAAACTAATGGTTATGTTGTGGTCCAAAAAAGCTGTGGACTCCCCATCCCTGGAAGTGTCCAAAGCCAGGCTGAGCACCCTGGGACAGTGGAAGGTGTCCCTGCCCATGGCAGGGATTTGGAGCTAGGTGGTCTTTAAGGTCCCTTCCAACCCAAACCATTCCAGGGTTCCACGTTCATCAGACTAAGACTGCAAAGATAATTTATAGTTTCAGCACTTACAACTAAATGATTTTATTTTTTAGATCAGGATCTGGTAACTCTTATTTCCATAAGGAAAAAACAAGTCAAAGTGTCTTACTCCTTATAGAGTCACTTGAATCGAAAGCAGAATGCAAATGATTACTCTGAAATTTATTGATATATTTAAAAGGTATATATAAAAGCTCTAAAATCAATCAGTACAACCTCTTGCAAAATGTGGAAGTCTTTTACCCAGTAATCTTACTACCTAATGGAAATTGGACTGGGAGGATAGAAAAGCCACTTTCCCATGCTATTCTGTACCCAAAAATCAGCACCTCAGTGCTGTGACTACTGGAAGCATTCATGACTTCAAGCTAAGGACCACGTTCCACAGAGAGTTATTTATAATGGTGTCCATTGAGCTTAAGGAGGAATTTATTTATAAGTTACTAAGTTGGATGTGACCCAGGCACAGCAGATTATCACTGTGTGGGAGGAGTGACTGCAGCAAACAGAACCCAGGGCTGGTGGGACAAGTTATTGACACCTCTTCACCTCCCATCTTCCAACACACTCACTGAGGAGGAGATTTGGGGCAGCAGAGAAGAGCAGCCCAGGAAAGAGCCCTGCATAAAGAGATTTTTGCTCCAGTTTATCCAGCTGAGCAGACTGTTGTTGTACCCAATGGACTGTGTACAGTGAGCCTGTGCTGCTGCACTGATGGTCGTGCAACCAGGCAAAATTCAGGTCAAGTTTATCTCTTCATTTGCAATTGGAGAGCTCTCACTTAGGTGGGCAGCAGTGTGTGGCTTGACTGCACAATGATTAGGGTCTAATTGAGCTGAATACACAGGGACCAATTGATTTATCTGGAAAAACATGGGCTGCCAGCAACAAAAATAGTTTCTTCTTTGTTTTTTTTTTTATTTCTTTTCCACTGAAACCTTGTCAGTTACAGAATGAATCAAATTTAAAAACTCATGCTGAAGAACACCCTCAGCAGGTTAAACCCCAGATCTACAGTGGCTTTTCCTCACTTGGTGGCAAGTCCAGTGCTGGTTCCCCAGCCTCTGTATGCTTAAGGCGTTGCACAATTGGCTCTTCAACGCTGTTGCAGCTCAAAGTTTCAACCTCACCCTGGGTAAACAGCAAATTACAAACTGAAAAAGAGATCTCTCTGACGGTTTGCTGATTTACTTCCTTGAATATCAATGGAAACATGCAGCTTGTCAATATTAATGGCACAAGAGATGCTAAGATGAGTGCATAGTGATATGTCACAGTGAGAAAGCCAGATCTTGAAACTCGAAGAGAGAGCCAGATGTCTTTGTTTTCTTTCCTCCTATTTTATCAGTGGAAAAACTGCCAAAATTCGCTTCAACCTGGAGCTGTTGTCACAAAGAGTTCTTAGGATACCAGGGAAGAACCAGATTGCTAAGAAGAAAAGAGGTGCAGGGGAGAAAGAGGGTATAGAAGCTTTTTAGATATTACAATAATTTGAAAGAGTCAGTGATGTGTAGAGCAAGGAAAGCCAAATGTTGAGTGAAGACAAGCTTCAGTTCTCCATGTGATGAGATATGATTCCACTAGAAAAAAAAATATATAAACCAAATTAATCAGGATTGAGACAGGTGATCAGATCCCTTCCAAAGACAGTAAATACATGGGAAAGAAGAGCTGAGTAGTGCCAGCTCCAAAATGGAGCCATCAGCTGAGGCTCCATCATGATGGAGAAGTGTTATGAGCCTGACAATGTCCTTTATGCTACAGCATCTCTGCACAACTCCAGAATTCCCATTCCTGAGGTGTTGTAAAAACAAGGTATTACTCAGGAGGGCAGAATGATGAATGCAAGAGAAGCCACTCTTGCCCTGTGGAGAGACTCAGAGATTCCATGTGTAGGTTTGAATTCAATGAACCCCAATATGCCCCTTTTGCTGGGTTATGGCTCCATGATTTATCATTGATTTATGATGGAACTGCAGCTGCTGGAGTTGTACCAAGGAGTCCCAGGTACCTTCCCTTGGGGCTCCTGGCACATCCAGCCCTTGGGAAGCCACCAGAGCATCACCCTCACCTGCAGCCATCTCCCAGGAGCTGCCCAGACATGGGTAAGAGGGATGAAAGAGATGGAAATACAGCAAAATGTGACCACTCAGGACTTAGAAGCAGGAAGCTGGGATAGTGCTCCCTGCCCTTTGCCTGGGTGTATATTAAATTATATAACTCTGTGCTCATTGAATTGAAATGAATTATCTGCAAATGCCACAGGGATGTGTCCAGTGCATTTCCTGAGGCCATGGCATTGTCCTGTGGGAGGCCTGCACCAGGGAAGGGTCACTGACTAACTCTGGCAATAATGGCAAATAAACCCTTTTCCAGGAACAGAATGCCATCCACAGCAAACATCCTTGAGCTGTGAAGTGCTGTCAGCTGCTGTTCCTCAGCCTGCCAGCTTTCTCACTCCTCCCTCCTCCCCTTAAAGAGACAAGCATGCAAATGATGCTGAGCTGCCAGAACAGACTAATTTTACAGAAAAAGTGCTGGATCCTGTGATATCCTGAAAAAGTGTTAAATTCCCAAGACCATGTGGCAGTGGTTAAGTCTCCTCAGAGCTGTGTTTTCAGATTCTCTGTGGGCACATGTAAGAATTGCTTATGCATCTCAATATTTCAAGCTCTTTAGGTTTAACATCCTGCTACTTTCTCAAAAAAAATCTCGAAAAATAATAATTTTAATACCCAAGCTTTTGCAGAAAGGGTTCTGAGAGCCCTTTTTGAACATCTGAGAAAAATTTATAGAGAGTGGTGAAGTTTCTCTCCTTCATTACAGTAGTCACCGATTTAAACCCAAAAATTACATGGCTTTTTTGTGGAGATGCTTATTGGTGTTTTCTAAGGTGATGTGTCATTTACTCAGACTGAGATCAAAGCCATGAAGGAAGATGAAGGACAAAATGCTGTTTTCCTCCTCTTGTAGTTTGCATCATTTGAAGAACAGTAGGAATTTCTTTCTTACTTGTATGATCTTTACCCACAGCAAAAAGGAGAGCATGTTCAAATATTCTCATATAAAAGGTGGTCATATACAATATTTCATCATTTCAGGAAGAGATAAACTGCTAAAAAATGCAACTGATCATAATTGAGTACTTACACATGGTAACCTGTGAGTCACTAATCATAGAACACTTGGTAGCTGAAGTTGTCAGACTTGATCCTGAGGTTGTATCTTCCTGTCTTTCGCTGGTGCTGGAAAATGAGGAGGGTCACACCTCCCAGAACAAAACCAAACACAGCAAGGGCTATGAGGATGATGGATCCAATTCCCATTCCAGCCTCCTTCTCTCTCTTGGAACCAGACGCTAAAAAAAAATTTAAAATTTAAAAATTAAAAAAAAAAATCAATAAGTGAAAGAAAAAAACCTTAGAAATTTCTAAATCTTTTACTGGGGAGAGAAACAAGCCCTGCATGTTAATTAGCCAATGTGCCAGTACAGAACTGTGCTACAGAAGTGTATCAGCCTTGTGGGGAGGGTGATTCTCATGGAAAGGGTGTGAGGACAGATCCTGTTCTCTTTTTACATACCAGTGTAGAGTCCCTGCAGACATGAGTGCGATTTTCAGCTAAAGTAAAAACTGAAGAATTTTGCACTGGTGACTTTTACAATGCTGCCTTACATTCAGAAGTACTTTAGAGATGGAGTATTCCCCTCTCTTAATCCTGCCTCCATTCAGCTACGACTACAAAAATGATTTGATTAGCTTTTCTCGTGAATGTAACTGTTCTTCAATCACAGAGTGTTTGGGGGAGGATTCTCTGCTGGGTCTCTAAGCTCCCAGGTGAGCCAGCAGAGATGTGGCTCAGTGGAGTGACACTGGCTTGGTGTCAGTGCTGCACCTGAGCAGCCTGAGGCTGTCTGCAATGTCTGGCAGGCAGGGCACAGCACCTGCAGCAGCCCTGTGCTCTGCTGGAAGAGCAGACTCAGAGGGGAAGCAAAGAACGACCCAAATGCTCCAGTGTGGGCAAAACTCAAGTCCCACATTGCCAAGTGCCTCCCAAGGCACCACAGATCACAGACAGAAAGTGTTCTCCTGGTTCCCTTTGAACCACTTCCATATATTTGTCCAAATCTGCAAGAAGAAATCCCTCTCCTTTTATTATAATGCCTCTCTTCATGTTTGTATTAGTTCTTACAATAATAAACAAGTTCTTCCTTCCTGCAGAGGCTTGATGCACCTACAGTTTAGGAGGGACGTTGAGATGCGTGAGCGTGTCCAGAGAGAGCAACGAGGCTGGTGAGGGGCTTGGAGCACAAGCCGTATGAAGAACGACTGAGGGAGCTGGGGTTGTTCAGCCTGGAGAAAAGGAGACTCAGGGGTGACCTTATCCCTCTCTTCAGCTTCCTGAAGGGCGGCTGTGGTGAGCTGGGGGTCGGTCTCTTTCTCCGGGCAGCAACAGGCAGAACAAGAGGACACAGCCTCAAGCTGCGCCAAGGGAGATACAGGCTGGAATTAAGGAGGAAGTTTTTCACAGAAAGAGTGGTCAAATACTGGAATCATCTACCCAGGGAGGTGGTGGAGTCACCATCCCTCGATGTGTTCACAAAAAGACTGGATGTGGCACTTGGTGCCATGATCTAGTTGAGGTGTCGGAACATGGGTTGGACTCGATGATCTTAAAGGTCACTTCCAACCTAGAAATTCTGTGATTCTGTGATTCTGTGATTCTGTGATTCTGTGATATGAAAACCTGCATTTGCTTACATTTACAAAACATTAGTTTGCTTACATTTTCAGGACAGCACTTGTTTTGCCAGGCATTTGTGTGGTACCTGAAGCATACAGAAGATAAATATCTCTGCAATTAGAGACAAGATTTCTGGCCAAAGGGCACTGCTGGCAGCCACAAAGGTCAGTGAGAGCAGTTCAAGCTACAGACACCCAGGGCATCATTCCAAGACGGGCCAAAGCAGTGCTGTGTAATATATTCAGTCTCATTTTAGAATTTCAGCATGAAACAAGAGAATAAAGTAGAACATGCACAGTGGAAATGGCAGCCTGTGGCCAGACACAGAGCTGGCCCTCCTGAGGACATGGAAGAGTGGCCTTTGTCATAACATGTGACCAAGTGTTGGCAGAGCAGGTAAGGTTTTTCATGTTTCCCTGCACCATTTACACACAGAGATGTAGATCACTTGAAATGCGGGGTGATTATCCAAACTAGAAATTAGAGACAGCATCCAAAAGTGTCACCTTTGCCTAGAAATCAATTTAGCACAACCCAGAGAAAGCTCCCCTCACCAGAGGCTCTTTAAGGAAATGGCCATTTTTCAAAATCAGAAATTAATCAGGATCTCCAGCAAAAATGGGAGTGAGAGCTACTTGTTGCAAGAGCTAAACAAAGAAAGCCGCACTTTTTGCTTTATTGTTTTTTCCTTAAGAACTAATTCAGAAATTAGCTCTGAGGGCCTATTTGAACAGACTATGTAATGAAAGAAAAATATATTCTTCTAAGTGAGAGTCAGTGCCTAGGTCCAAAAGAACATTATGAACATTCAGTTTATGGCAGCCACAAGACTGATACTTGTGAGCCAAACCACTCTCAAAGAGTGTTTTATGTTATAAATGTAAAGCTGGAGGGGGCCAAATGACTGAAAACATGGGACACCACAGGTGCCCTTGAAAGCAGCACTCAGGTTAAATGCAGAAAAATCAGGTGCATAACAAATTAGAGTTTGCTTGTCCCTAGTGCTGGTGTTCGCCCTCAATTAACCTGCACTGCACCAAATTAACCAAGGGTGCTGTGCATCAGCTGTGCTCTGCCACTTCCCCTCACCGTGGTAATGAAGTCAGCACCAGGGAGCCAAAGGAAACTCAACAATAAAATCTCTTACTTCCTCTGATTTGGGACTTCAGAGCCCAAAATAATTGCAGACTAACAGCAGTGTAAACACTTGGAAAACTGATTGCGATCTGAAAGATCGACTCTGCTTTCACACCTTACAATTGAAATAATTGTTGGATTTTGTGGTTGTTGCGCTTGCTACCTTGTGCAAACAGCCACACAAAAGCACTTTATCTTCCTTTCTACATTCCCTTGACAACCTGACAGTCCCTGCTCCGAGGAGGGCACGTGCTTCTCCACGCTGCCACGTGGCTCCAGCAGCAATGCCTGCTCCCAAGGAATATAGAGGGGCACAAAAACCCGTGTGTCACAGGCCAGCACAAAATAATCCTGGCGTGATAGTCGGCTCTCAACTCACCAGCTGATTTCCACAGGGGTCCCCAGGTTGATCTGTGCAGGGAGATGGTTTCTCCAGCCTTCAGGAGCCGAGCCCTTGCGTGGCACCTCTGCAACATCAATTCAAACTCCAGCAAGTCATGTGGCTTATTAATTCAAAATACAAAACCTTCTGATGAGCTTGTGAAAGCCCAGTGCTACTCTCACCAGCCAGCTTTTGTTTCTTAATGTTATGCTCTGTTAGACTGAAATTAGCACCAAAAGAAATGGCATCAGGGAAAAATCAGAAAAAAATCTGTAATTAGTCACACTGGAACACACTGCTGTGAACAGACACTTCACACAGACAACCTTTTCATTAACTTGCTGTTTGTTTTAGAGAAACCTTATGGGGGAATAAATTTATCACTAATGCCAGGGTTTTGCAAGCACTTTTGTTTGGATATTTGTGCTGCCCATGGCAGGCACAGCAGATCCTGCAGCCAGCACCAGGAAAAGCAGCAGCAGCTTTCAGACCCTGCTGAGCCAAGTGTCATTCTGAAGCTACCCACAGCTTCAGTGACAAGAGAACCACTAATCTGGGAATTACAAGGCTGAAATCCCTGTCCTGGCAGCACATTCACAGGCATTTTCTGTACACTTCCTTTTTTTTTTTTTGTTTGCTGCCTTTTTGTTTTAAGTTGCAGCCCAAAGGTCCCTGATGGGAACCAAAACCTCCTGGCATTATTCAAAGGGCACTGTGGCACTCCTGGAAGGGCACAAAAACCCCCAGAGAAGTGGCAGCATCATACCATGACCAACAAAATCATCGGGATGGTGTCTTACCAGCTTGTTTACACCAGAATGTCCCAACACTGTTACCACTTTGGCTGCACTGGAAAACCTCTACAATCCACTGCCAGCAACAGTGTCTTCAGCTGGGTCAGCCCCCAGAAAAATACCCATGTGGTTATTTATGACTTTGGTCTGCTCTCAAGTAGCTTTCCCAGGTAGGTGGATCCATTAGAGAACACATTTATGTAGTTGCTCCCTGGTGGCAATGAATTTTTGGTTCCACGTGGCCACGGAGCAGCCACATTCCACTAAACATCTGTATGGTGGTGGCACATCACTCCTCTTCCCATTCAAAGTAATTTTTCTCACTCATTTCTTACTGCTTTTCTCCTCAGCCAGTCCATTTTTTTTTCAGCTCTAAACTTGACAGCACCTTGCTCTCTTCCACAGAGAAAACAAGGAATAAATAGACTGAGTAAGAAGAAATAATCCAAGATGTAAGTATTGAGTGTGTGGGTGAAGAGCTGAGCTAAACCTGCCCTGCACAAAGTCACTATTCCCCAGAGTAACAGATCAGAGGGTCAGATCCCAGACCCAGGGCACTTTCCCAGCCATCTTATATTATTTACAAATATCCTCTGTTCTTGCTCCTCTTCCTTGATCTTTGCACCTTCTGCAGCTCCTCCTCCCTTTGTAAAAGCCATTGCTCACCCTGTGTGCATGTGCCTGGTGCTTGTCTTCCCCACATCACAATTTAGCCTCAATCAAAGATACTGAATTCACTGACTTCTCATAGGGGTAAATTTTGCATAAGAGAAATAACAATGCATCCTATATATATATTTATATTCATACTCAGCTGCAAAAACTGGAGCCATCTTACCATTGTCATGTTTCCTGTCCCTACCTTTTTTTTGTTTCATATTTTTTTTTAATCTGGAGGAAGACTTATACTTTGAGAAAGGAAGCAAGCATCTTCTGGTAGTCTTTTAAAATCCTTTAGGAAGAGATCATTTACTTTATAATGAGTTTAAACTGTTTTATTTAGAGCTAGAGGAAAGTGTTAAACAATGGGGGAACACCAAACTGCTAATGAAAACATCCTTGATAGAAAAAGAACCAGGAAGGTTGGCAGAGGAAGAGGAGAATTCCCAAGTGTCAGTTAGTAATAAAAAAAAAGCCATCAGTTAAACATATTTTCCTTCTTTCTATGGCAGCAACACATTTTTAGATAAAGCTGTGTATCACTTACTTGCAAGTAAAAAGAAACAATGCAATGCTTTGTAGCACAGACAATTAAAAACTGCAGTTCTTATCAGAACATGGCGTGGATTATTGCTTTAAAAAGCAATCAGGCTTTGAAAAGCCATAATAATCTCTATTAAAAGTCACAGCCCTAGAAACTTAATGACACTGAGCTTCCTTTCCTGGCACCTAAACTCTCAATTGAAGAAGCAAATCTGTAGAGGATAAGGAAAAAAGGACAGAACAAAACATAAATTTACTCAGACATTCTTTGGACACTGCTACTCTGGGAGTTCCTATTTTGTGACACATCCATCTGTGCTGATACTTTTTTACCCAGCCTAATTTAATTGCTTTTTAGTCACCCTTAAAATGAGTGAAAGGTCCAGTTCTCAGCTTTCTCAACTCTGTGCAAGCTCCATGCTTTTTCTAGGAGGATGAGCCACAGGAGGAAAAGCTGAAACCTCCATATGGTTGTAGTGTTTCCTCACTCCTCTCTGCTCTCAGCAGAGAACAAAGGAAAATTCTGGAGTTCTTTTAAACCTTGTTTGGAAACATTACTCCCTCCATCCCTTTGCAGGACTCCATATGGCACTGAGAAAAGTACATTTTTGGGGGGAAAATAGCAAATCAGAGCAAAACACTTACAGTCCTGCAGGTGCTTCCTGGTGATTCCATACAAATACGAATTCTGCAGTGTAAGTAAACCACAGAGTTGTTGACAAAGGAGAAAATTTTCATCTTAAACTGAGCTTTGCTTGAATTCCCGTTTTCCAGCAGCGTGGTGTGAGTATTTGGGATGGGGCAGCTGAAAAGAGAGACAAAAACCACAGAGAGCAGCTAAGGCTAGAGAAGGCAGGTTTTGGTTATAGCACAGAACTTGGGTGTTAAGGCTTTCCTTCCTTTAGGAAGCCACAGCCAGAGCCTTCAAGAAGCAGCTCTGGCAGTGCAGTGGTGATAAGGGGCTGTTTGCTGCTTTATTCTACAGTAACCAAGTGGAACAGGAGCTGTGAGAAGCGGTTGGAGAGGTGGAGAAGGAGGGAAAGAGTAACAGAAAGAAGGATTTAAACTTGGCTTCACCAAACACAAATTGAAAAACCTAAAGGACTAGATTTTGTTACTGAGCAAAATGTTTATCCTGTATTTCTTAAGGTGAGCCTAGGAAATATGACACTGGGGTGAGATCAGGGATCCAGACAGGAGCAAACCCCCTCTCTCACCAGAGACTGCTCTAATATCATGCGTGAGGAATTAAATATCCTATTTCTTTGTTAACAAGAGACACATAAACTCTTGATAAAGCTACAGCCACAAGGTCTGAACCATAGAGCAGAAGCTAAAGCACTTATTTCTCAAATGCTCTTTCACTACTGACTGCCAAAATCACCTTCAAGTGATTTCTTCAGATTAAAAGCACAATTCCCTCACAAAACTGTAAGGAAGACAACCAAACTCAAAAAACTTTCACATAGCCCTTTGAAATCCCTTTTCATATCAACCTTTCTTGTTCAAAGAAGGTGTAACCAGGTCAGATAGAAAGGGACCGTGCATGTGAATGATGAGAACAGATGAAAAAGTAATTTAAAATATAACACATTATTAGTCAGTAAGAGCTAAGGCATGGCTCACAGTATTTGCAAATGGCATTGCTGTACCTGTTGCTGATAAAAACAGATGACAGGGGATCCACTGAATTATTGGTTGGAGTGGCCCAGCAGTCAGTGAGAACCACCTTGAGCTGGCTGTCTGCCCTCTGCATCCCCACCTCGATCAGCACATCCTCACTGGCAGAGACACTGACATTTCTGGGGACTGGGGAGTTCCCAATGAACAACTGCATTTCTGTTCCGAAGTATCCAGATCCATGCAGATCCTCAAAGATGGTGTAAAGTCTGAAAAATCAATTATCCTTTTTTAAAGACCACAAAGTTGACTGTGAATTTCTGCAAGTCTTAAATCGGTGCTTGTTTCCCCACATATTTAAAATATGCAGACCAGGATGGCAGGACACTGTTCAAAAGGAAGGGTGAAAAAGCACTGAGTTTTCAGCTGGGAAGGTAGAGAGAATGGAAACACAAGTGGGAAAAGGGACCATCCAAAGGGTGGTCTCAGCAATTCAAACAGGGCTGAGAGAAATACCAGAGTGGAGCAGAAGGGGAACAAGGCTATGAGTTCTCTGAAAGCTCAAAATAAGGACAGTAAAAGCTTAGTGCAGAAGAGAAGAGCCAAAAAAAAAAAAAAAAAAAAAAAAAAAAGAGAGATGGGGAAAATCTGAACAGAAAGTGAAAGGCATGAGAAAATTATAGAGCTCAAAGAAAAGTGACATGACAAAGACTTTGCTGGGGAATAGGAAGGAAAATACAATCTCTGGACAGGGCTAGGAAACAGGAACTGGATTTGGTGCCAATAGTTTAAGCAGGATGATAGGCAGGAGAGGAGGTGCACTTGTATGAAGGGAGGACACTCCCCATGACAGAAAGGCTTGGTCTGTCACATTTTCTGTCAGCACAGCCTTGATTTTCTGGGAAGTGTGGCTCTGATTCCTGTCTTACTTGAAGGTGGGGCCTTCCACAACAAAAAAAGTATTTGCATGATGTATCTTCTGGTTTTTAAGTTGACCAAATAAGGATTTGTGGGGGGTTAAAAACTGCCATTCTCAGAAGCCACATAGCAATCTACAGGGCCACACCAGGTGGAAAGATGCACAATTGGTGTGCTCCAAAAGCAGAAAAATGTTTTTATTGCTGCAAGGGATTGCCCAGGAAGGCAGTGAGGAGACAGGAATTCTGACTCTTGAACCTGCAGTTCCCAAAGGTCAATTTCCACCTGTGGTTTAGCCAGGTAAAGGCCAAGCTTGTTGGATCTACTGGCACATAGTGGGAGTAGGAGAGAAGCACACAGCAGGGATCTCCTTGATGCCTTGGACTGGCTACCTAGAGCACAGGCTGGACAGAGTTAAAGTGGATATTTATTAAAGGCCTTTAACAGATACACCTTGGGCCATGCAGGAGCCTGGCAGAGGCTACAGCCAAGATGGATGAGGGTCATGAGATATAAGTTTGGTCTATTTGCATATCAGACATTAATTGTCCAAGTAATTAAGTCACATTTCCTCAGTTTGCTTCCCCCAATTTACTTTTCAGGCCTGAGGCTGTGATGATGACTTTGGTTCTCAGGCCTGGAAGGATTGTTTTGTCTGACCACACTGTGAAGAGAGCTTACAAACACTCTGCATGGAGTTCAGAGTAATACACTAATGCAGTACAGGATCTGAAAAATATAACAGCTAAAACTTAAGGCATCATTCTGAGCACAGGACTCCCAGGATGGCAGACTGCTCCCAGTGCCACCACTGGGAACAGCTAAAAAACCCCTGGGGGTTTTCCCAATGCAGCAGCACTCAGCCACACAGCAGAATTTCAAAGCAGACAGAGGTGCTCCTCACCTTTCTGCAGTGTACCCAGAGGAAGTCAAGACATCATTTTGAAACACACAGTGGATGGGACTGGCAATGTTCAAGTGCTGGATTATTCCCTGAGCAGAAACATCGTTCCGAAGGGTGGTTCTGACCACAGTAGTAGTCATGTTCTGCAGCACAGAAAGGAGAAAACGCATCAATATTTCCAGGGTTGTACCAGAGCTTTCCAGTTTCAGGTGCTTGGGTGTTCCTCATTCTCCTGACAGCAAAAATCAAACAGATTAAACCTCCAGCAGCTTTGTTGCTGTACAGGGAGGCAAAGAAAATACACCAGTCTTCCTTCCTTGTCCTTTTTGTCACATCTTAGAATCACAGAATCACAGAACTCTGTGACAGTGTTCACAGGGTTCTGAGGAAGCAGGAAGAGATGAGGATCTGACTCCATGTTTCAGAAGGCTTGATTTATTATTTTATGATATATATTAAAACTATACTAAAAGAAGTGAAGAAAGGATTTCATCAGAAGGCTAGCTAAGAATAGAAAAGGAAAGAATGATAACAAAGGCTTGTGTCTCGGACAGAGAGTCTGATCCAGCTGACTGTGATTGGCCATTAATTAGAAACAACCACATGAGACCAATCCCAGATGCACCTGTTGCATTCCACAGCAGCAGATAACCATTGTTTACATTTTGTTCCTGAGGCCTCTCAGCTTCTCAGGAGAAAAAATCCTAAGGAAAGGATTTTTCAGAAAATATCATAGCTACAGAACTCCACCAACAGCTTTGGCTGGAAGGGATCTTAAAAATCATCGAGTTCCAAACCCCTGCCATGGGCAAGGACACCTTCCACTAGACCAGGCTGCCCAGAGCCCCATCTAACCTGGTCTTGAACACTTCCAGGGGTGGGACAATGATCATTCCTTAGCAATGGTCATTGCTCCAGGAGGGAGCTTCTGCACTTTGGCTTTGTCTGAACAGAGCCATTGGTTTGGGATCCAAAGAGAGCTGTCACTCTTTGTCCCCACTACTGGTAGCTATTGAAGTATGTCAGCATGAGGCGATGAAATTACTTTTAAGAAAAGACAGCTGCAAAGGGAACCCAGAAGAGGCATGGGAAGTGACTCTCAGTTTGGACAGACCCTTGAGTTTTGCTGCCTGACCTCAAAGATTCCTCTTCTCTTTGGTGACAGAGTTAACTTTCCATCACAGGAAGGGGATTTCTTTCTCCAACAGAAGTTCAGCAACTAATAGACTGCACACCTAGCTGAGGATCTGCCACTGCCTCTCTCCTCCTGAAAGAGAAATAAAGTGCTCCAGGGCTTGCTGGCATTCCCTTATCAGAGGACTTACGGTCTCAACCTGGGTGCCACAGTCGCTCCAGCCCGCCTGCAGCACAACGTGGGTGCCATTGCTGTCGCTCACATTGCAGCCAGGCTCCCCCAGGAACAGGGAACTCTCTGGGATGGACTCCTGCTGCAAGAACCTCTTCTGGATGGCAAGGACAATCCTCTCAATCTCACAAAACACACTCACGGCGTCTTTAATGGAAACCTCTTGGGTGGGTTTGACCAGGGGGGCTGGAGATGCTCGAGGAGAAACATCAGGAGCTGCCATGGTGAGAGGACTCAGCACTGTGCTGGAGAACATGGGGTCCTCCAGAGCTTTGTGCTCAGCAGGAGAGAAGTCCAGTGAAGCAGGGGAGGAGACACGAGCTGAATTTTTCAGAGATGTCACAGGTAAAATTGTGCTGTTCACAGGTTTCTTATCTGTCACTGTTGCCTTCTGGCTGAAGGGAAGTGCTGAAGAGAGCCAAAAATAAAGGTACTGCTGTAATTTACATGTTGGGATTGGTCTCATTAGGCAAAAGCAAACTCTTAGGAGGAAACTCACAGTTACTGGCAGGAAACTAGTTTCTTTTGTTCTCTTAACCTGCTCTACTTACTGCCAAAGCTGAGGCTTTTTTTAGAAAGGAGCCCATGAGACACATAAAGTGCCTGTCCATCAGTAAAGCTGAAGTGCTTTACTTCCTGGCAGCTGCAATAATTAGTGTGTAACACATGTACATACAGCTTTTGGAAGATCAGTGCTTGCACAATATTCCCCACTGGAAGTTGCTCAGCAAGAGCTTGTATGGTTTTGCCTGGAGATGTTGGAGACTGCCCAGTTCTGGCTGGGGGCATCACCAGGAGTTTGATAAAAAAGCACAGGCCTCATTTGTGACCAGTTACTACCCAAAAGATGGGAGCTTGAGTGCTTTGGAAAACTCATTTTGGGGGATGCATGGGACAAAGCTCATGTGGCAGCCCCATATTGCAGGTGTGTCCTGAGAGAGAGGAATAAATGGTTCCAGGAAGAAAAAAGTGGGGGAAAAGGGAAGCACAGGTTCAGATCAATGTGTGTCAAACACCCAACATCCAGCACAGGGCTGGAGTTACACCCTGAGTATTCACCCACCACTGACTGAGAGAATCAAGACAATCAACTCAATTTGCAGGAAAGCACAAACAATGTGTCTCATTGCACAAAACATCTCTTAAATCATTTTAGTGGCTAAAACATAAAAATACCACCTATTTCCCAAGCAATATATAAAATCTGTACACATATATAAATCCTTATGGAACTGCCCAGCTTCCAGAAATGCCCCAAATGAAAAAGTCACTGATTTGAAAATTAAAGGAAGGAAAACAAAAGTTGACGTTCTTCCAGAGCTGGATTTCCCAAAAGCTTATCATCACATTAATATCTTAGTTAAAACTGAACAAATGTTGGCATCGATTGACAAATCATTGTGACTTCAGTAAAAAATGTTCCTTATCATTGTGGTTACAAAACCAAATATAAATTACTGAAGAAGCCTAAGATAACTTAGGAAATTGAAGAGCCATCATACAGCAGCTAACAAATGACCTGAGGAAAGAGAAGCTTGTTGAATCAGCTCATAGAAAAATGTAGTTTGTAAAATCAGCATTCCCTCCCTGCTGCCATACAGAGGTCAAGCCACCTACCAAGTATTTTCTGTTACTTTCTCTATTACCTCTTCTGTTCCCTCTGACACTGCTAATGAAAATCACTAAGAATCTTGACAATCCTGTCTAATTTTTGTGGCAAGTATGAGAATCAGAACTCTTAAAAGAACCCTACAGCATTAAAATTAATATAGTTTATTCCCACTGCCAAGGAGATGGTTCTAACCCCAGGAGCCTCCACAGTTTTCCCCCCATTTCACAATTCTGAGGAGATGCTGAGTAAATGCACAGCATGAGTGAAGCAGAAGGCTTGTGTCACTGGTCCAGGTTGTAATCTAGTTGCTGTCTTAATTTTTACCTAGCCAAAATTTTCATTTTTGAGAGAAAAAAAAACATGCTTTTACTTCTCTTTCTCTTTCCAAAGTCTAAAAACTGGAGCAAACCAGATCATGGATGGGACTCAGAAAGCAGCAGCAGCCACCTGCTTTATGAGAATCTGTCCCTGAAACAAACCCTTTGTTTTAGCCCAGGTTTGAGGGGGGCAGGCACTCTACAAAGCAGCACCACAAGATAGTTGTGACCCTACTAATTACCAGGACATTAACTTTTCAAAATTACAGCTGTGAGTGTAACAGGCAAAAAAAAAAAAAAATATGGAGCAGAGCATAAATATGTTTCTGAAGTAATTTTGCCTGAGATTCTAATTGACAGCTTATAATAAAGAACAAATGGATCATGTCAGGGATACAGTATTTGGGGTTTTTTTTCAGAGGTGACTTGTGAAACAGAATTCAGCTGCTCTTAGTCAGGAGATTAATGTTTTTTGTTACTAACTTCAACTACATTTAAAAGAAAAGAAGTTGTACAATCAGCCATCATGCTGGGCTTGGCAAAGTGTGGGCTTTCACCTGAGCTCCAGACCCACAGGTGTGTGAGGAAAACAACTATTCCCAGTGAAGAAGAACTCACATATTCATTTATTTCTTGGGATTTCTATTTCAGGGAAAAATTATTAGTGCAAAGTAGAGTTTAATGTGTTTTTAAATTATTTTAAACTGTGCTAGTTATGGCTGTGTTCAGGGACTCATTTCCACTGGTAGCTTATAAACCCCTCAATCCATGACCTCTAACATCTCCTTATCTTTTTCTCTGTAAAACTGATTCTAGATATTGTCACAAAGACCAGTTGGTTTTGCCCTTTTGGATCAGTGGTACCTCACTTCCTAAGTCATCTGTGGGTGTTCTCTGAAAAACTTACTGGATGGATAAGCAGGAGCAATATAAGGAGAGGGAAAGGCTTTTCATACATGTGTTTTACAGGTATTTTCACCTCAGAAGACACAGATTAATAATAGATTTTGTCATTTATCTGTCTCTGAAGAATTACTGGGGCACAAGCTGCTCCTCACCGTGTGTGGAGAGGCTGCTCCTGTCCATGGTGAAGTAGGAGCTGTGTTCCAAAGCCTCACAAAAAGTGGTGATGACATGGTGGGCATCCACTTCTTCTGCAAGCAGCAAATTGAAACTTACCACTGTGCTCCCATTAGTAACACCAGTTACCAGCACTTTAATCAGACCAGCATCCATCTGCTGGAGCACCTCAAGGGGCAGAGATTTCTGCACCTGGAATAAAAACAAAATGTATGTGGGGATGGGCAGATGGAGCAATTACATTCCAGGCTGTGTGCACTGCTCACAAATGAGTGTTGTGCTTCCTGCTCTGGAGGGAAGCAGCAGAAAATTGACCTTTTTGCTTTGTAACATTTTCAATCCAGAGCAGCTGAAGGATGTGGTGCACATTTAACCATGAATATTAAACAAGCCAAGTGATTGAGACATCTCATCTGTCATTTGGCACAAGCCCTTGCCTCTGGTAACTGAGAGGGAGGAAGGAGACTGCAGGGGAGCTCCCATGTTCTGCCTCTCAAAATGCCTCTGGGGAGAGGGGCAAGCCAAGGAATTCCAATCCAATCCAAAGAATTCCAATCCAATACAAGGGGCAAGCCAAGGAATTCCAATCCAATCCAAAGAATTCCAATCCAATACAAGGAATCCCAATCCAATACAAGGAATCCAATACAAGGAATCTAATCCAATCCAATCCAAGGAATTCTAAGCCAATCCAATCCAATGAAAGAATTCCAATCCAATGCAAGGAATTCCAATCCAATCCAAGGAATCCAATCCAATCCAAGGAATTCCAATCCAATCCAAGGAATCCCAATCCAATACAAGGAATCCAATACAAGGAATCTAATCCAATCCAATACAAGGAATTTTAATCCAATCCAATCCAAAGAATTCCAATCCAATCCAAGGAATTCCAATCCAATCCAAGGAATCCCAATCCAATACAAGGAATCCAATACAAGGAATCTAATCCAATCCAATACAAGGAATTTTAATCCAATCCAATCCAAAGAATTCCAATCCAACCCAAGGAATTCCAATCCAACCCAAGGAATTCCACTCCAATCCAAAGAATTCCAATCCAACCCAAGGAATTTCAATCCAATCCAACGCAAGGAATTCCAATCCAATCCAAGGAATCAAATCCAATGCAAGGAATTCCAATCCAATACAAGGAATTCCAATCCAATACAAGGAATCCCAATCCAGTCCAAGGAATTCCAATCCAACCCAAGGAATTTCAATCCAATCCAAGGCATTGCTGGTGGAAGTGAAGGTGCTCCTGGCACTCCACGCTGCTCAGAGGGCTCTCTCAGCCCAGGAACATTACAGCTTGGAGCAGGTGACCCTCAAGCTTTGCTTTCCAGCTGATTTACCACCAGAGCCAAGCAATATCCACCTCTTTCTAAATGCCTACACCAGGGTATTAAGGGGCCAGGTGGGGGCTACACTGTGGCCACCTCCAAGTGCTTCTTCCTCTCCCTGATTTCTGCAGGGAATATCTGGAGCAGCAGGGCTGGATTTGAGCCATGAGTTTAAGGCACAGTTTATTTCAGTGTGTGATTCTCAGGGATGCCAGCAGTGATTCCCAGCAGGGAGAGCCCAGGGAAAAGGCAAGCACTGGGAGCCACCAGGAGAAGCCTTGTTTGCCTTGCACCCACGCTCAGAGCTGGTGCTTTTAGTGCTGGATTCTCACAGCTTTTGCACAGCCTTGTGCCCTGCCTGCTGTGCATTACCCAGCCCTGACTTCCCCACTGTCTGTTTCCCAGCCCTGCAGACGGTCCCAGGATTGGCAGGTGTCCTGCAACCGTTCCTGAGTCCCCAGAGCTGGGTGCCAAGGCCACATGGCACAGAGCAAACCCCTGTGTGCCCCTGGGAACAGCTGCCTTGTGCCTGCAAGTCCCACACAGCAAACCTGGGAGTGCCCCATGGAGATACCTGGCTCCCCTCTGAACACCTGGGCAGAACATGAACTGTCCTTGTCAGACCCCAAATCTCCCCTTTCACCAAGACAGGGCCTCTTGGGCTCCTTCTGCTCTCTCTTCCTGCTGTTTCACAAGCAGGGTACTGAAAAGTTGGAGGTCAGACCTAAGTTTTCAGCTCTCATAATTTTTGTCTGAACCTCTCAACATTAAACACGGACACCTGTGACATCCTCTTAGCCCACCCTGATTTCATCCTCTTTCTCCCTCTGAAAATTTTATCAGTTCTTCTTTTTCACAGAATCATTGAGGTTGGAAAAGACCTCTAAGAACATCAAGGCCAACCTGTGACCAATCCCCACCTTGTCCCCAGCCCAGAGCACTGAGTGTCACATCCAGGCCTTCCTTGGACACCTCCAGGGATGGGCACTGCAAACCTCCCTGGGCAGCCCCTGCCAAGGCCTGACCTCCCTTTCCATGGGGAAATTCCTCCTGATGTCCAACCTGAACCTCCCCTGCAGCCTGAAGCCAATTCCTCTTGTCCTGTCACTTGTTCCCTGTGACCAGAGCCTGACCCTCACCTGGCTACAGGTGTTTGTTTGTTTGTTTTGTTTTGTTTCTGTCCTTATTCCTATTTTTCTTCCCAAAGCACGACCCAGAGCTTGAAAAGTGCCAGAGCACATTCACAGTATTTGTATTTAGCCACTAGGTGACACTACAAAACCCTTTATCCGAGAGACTCCAGGATTTCCCAACAGGTACCACACCCTGGGTTATCAAAACAACGCTTGATGAAACAGGGCTAGGGGAAAAAAAGAAAAAACAACGGGATGGGGGTGTGGGAACGGAACTTTTTGGAATGAAATATTCAACATATAATACCCTTGAGTATGGGGAGTTCTTACAAGAGAAATTATCTTCAGGTCTGTCATTATAGCTGCAATTTCTACAGCACACAAAGGAAATCTAAGCAGGGAATGCATTGACAGTCTGGAAACTGTGAATAAATAAGTAAAAGGTACATTAATTTGAACAGAATATTGTTTGAAAACTGTTTTTTCACTCAGAGAGAGAAAAAAACCCACCTCCTCACTGTGTGTGGTTTGGGTGCACCTTCAGGGAGAAGGTACCAGAGCACACATCTGCCCAGCCACCATCACCAGCAGCTTCCAGGATGTGGAGTTGGATAAACTCAAATTAACAAATGGGTGAAATTCCACTGGAATAGTGAAAATTCTTTATTCCCTGTTCCTACTCTCATTCCACATTCATACAGCTTCAACTACAATCATTTTGTGTGCATTCAGCTACACAAACACAGGCCATGTGCCTTCCAAATGAGGGGGTCACTCATAAGGCATTAACATTTATTTGTTTCACACCTTTTGCCACTCAGCTAAGTTTAAGACATTCAGATTCAAAACAAGCTTTCCACTTGGGAATTTATTGCGCCTCAGTGAATGTATTTTCAACTCAAACCTTTTGCTTTCCCAACATTTTGTTGAGGACAAGCCATGATATCCTTCTTGGGGTGTTGTAAAACACAAGCTGAACAAACCCCAGGACTTAAATACTTTTTTGCCTTTAGCGATGTTGTTTTTAAGTTGCATTACAAGAAAAGTGGTGGAACTGGCCTGGACAATGACAGTGCAGGTTGTCACATCAAGTTTTTACCTCCTTCTCATTATTTAAAGGATGCTATTTCCATTTACTGCGCTGCCAATTTAACCACGTGGCACTTAAGTACTGGGGCTTAAGAACATTATACACATTAGGATTTATAAATCCTTTGAATTGTAGATTATGGCTCTAAAGAGGTTTAAAAAATGTCTGGCAAACTGTATTTAACTGGAACCTGAGAGTGCTTTTAAAGCTCATAAAACTTTCCTCATTTACTTTAAAAGATCCATTTCTCATCCTCATAACCTGAAAAGAAAATATACAGATCTTTCTGGTCTCCTAAATTTTCTTTGGCATCTAGAAATACAATATTTATAATATTATTTACAGCAACTATGCAATTATAACCCATTTACAGTGGCTCAGAGGTGGAAGGAATCAACACTAACACATCTCTCCAGCTGATCCACAAAACCAGAGTGCTGGGAAAAGGAGTGAGTTTCTTTTAATCCCAAATGATCATTTTCTGCCTGAAAATTTGCAAACCATGTAAAACTGACACAAAGCTTCATTTTGTTCCTTTACATGTAATGTTTTTACAGTTTTTTGTTCTTTTATATGTAACCATTTTACAATTATTTTTCTATTTTTCCTAAATATATGATATAATAATACATAATATATGTAATATAATATAATATATATAATATATTATATATAATATATTTTTATTTTCCTAAATATATTTTCCTAAGTATATATTATATATATTTCCTAAATATTTTATATTTTCCCTAAATATATATATAATATATATTATATATTTCCATATTATATTATATTAATTTTATTATATTTATTATATTATATTCCTGGACTAAGATATCTGACTGAATGAAGGAAATACATTCATTTCAGTCCATTTCAATACTGTGCTGTTCTGTAATAGCCTCGGGCAGAGCGTGGTGCTGAATGAGAGAGAGGTCAGTGGAGAATTGCTCCCTTTTCACTTTGCTAATCACATCACTCTCGTTTTGTCACAGTTTTTCTGATGTGACAGCTTGGGGCCAAAACAGCTCCAGGAAAGCTGTGCTCTGCTAATACACCCAGAAAGGTGCAAACCAGTGGGAAACTGATTTGATGTGCAAGAAGGATAAATGGATCACCCTCTTCCCTCCCTGCAGCTGGCCCGTGCCCCTGTGCCAGCTGTGTTCCAGTGGTGACTCTGTCCCCAGTGAGTCTTGGGAGGCCTCTGCAGGATTTGAAAATCCATCAAATTGCCAGCGATGGATTTATCACCACACTTATCAAGGCCTCTGAAAACACAGACAGTGAAGGGGAGGTAAGGAAGGCAATAAAGCAGCCCAGCATAACCAGTGGATTTCCAGAAATGGGTGTGTTTGAGGGAGCACCAGAAGGAAGAAATTCCTGACAAGTTCACTGCAATATTAAATACTGTCAAAGGCAACACCCCAGAATGCTGAGAGGGTTAAAGGCACAGCAGATATCATGTTGTGCTTTGATATCCCCCACTCTAATTACAAGTGAGGGCAGAGGTGACTTTTCAAGAAGCCACTCCCTTTCCAGATATGGGGCTACAAAACCCAGGATGATTACAAGAACTGTCAGCCTTGAGGTACTGCTGCAAAGGATAATAACAATTACACAGCTAATTAGGATGGGGCTCTTCAGGGCAAGGGTATCGGAGCACTTTGCCGGTTCCATTACCTTTCCACCACACCCCTGGAGGAGATCAATAATTCAGTATACCTAGGTATGAGAAGGAGAGGACATGGAGGTACCAAAGAATCCCAAAATCCTGATCTTCCTCTAAAACACAGCTGCACACTTATCCTGCATCCTCAGGCAGTCAGGGGAAGCCAAACCTTACAGGTGTGCCAAGAGACACACATGAGTTATACAGGCTTTGGGGGGAAAAAGACCATACCCAGGGTTTTATTGAGACAGGTAACAGGTCACATCCTTCTTCACCACTTACTTCAGCAACAAAGAGCTGTGCAAAGGTTTGATTTTCCTCGCTGCTGTTATTGCTAAAGCCTGGAGAGTATTCCATGTTTGTTATCCGAACTGTACCACTAAGTTTCTGGAAGGCTGCAAGGTGAGAAAAAGATAATAAATATATTAATATATTACATAAATATATCAATTATATAAATACAATATGTGCTTTATGGGCTGCAGCCCATGGACAGGTGTGTCACAGCGTCCAGCACCCCTGGCCACATGCATCAACTCAGAGCAGCAGAAGGCCAGCCCTCTGAAATGTAGCCCAATACCCAAAAGTCTAAAAATAAATCATCCAGCATCTTAGTCTGCCCTGCCTGAGCCCCAGATAGCTCTCAAGAAAGGCACTGACCTCCTGTAGGTCTCATATCTGCCAGCTCTGCCTTGGATCCTTCCTGATGTCTGGGATAGGCACTGGAACTGCTCTCCCAGGCTCAGCTGGATGCCCCACCAGTCCCTCCAGAGGGACCAAATTGCAGCACCAAATCCTCCCTGCAGCCTCAGAGGAAGGCTGGGCTGCTGCCTGAGCTTATACATCTACACTCTGGACAGCTGTGGTGGGATGAGATGAATCCCAACAGGGTGTACACTTCCCTCCTAGTTCACATCTGCTGGATGACATCAAGGCAGACTCAAACATTTTGAGTTTATTTCCTGATTTCTCTGTGTTTCCCAGTGTCTCTGGGCTTGGCATTGTTACTACAGACACTGAAGTGATCAGAGATCAGAGAAAGGGCTTCTCAAGGCATGGTTTGTGCCCTGGCATGCATTTAGTGATGACTGCAATCATCCAGTGCTGTGACCATTGCCTTCACTCTGCCCCCAGCTCCTAACAAATCATCACTCCTGACAACAACAAAACCTAGTGTTTCAATGGTTTATATAAATACAGAATAGTCTTCACCAAAATCCTCAAGAACTTTATCATCTGGCCAAGGATTCAGTTTAAAATTCTGAATCAAGTCACCAGTGGTTACCTGCTTTCCTCCCTGCACACACCCAACTGCACCTCCACAGGGGATCAGGCCCCAGGTTCCAGCTCTGAGACTGTCTGACTCCTATATTCAGTTTTAATCTGCCATTTTAGCTGCTTTCTATGAAACAGAAGGAATTAGTAGAAAGCTCTGCATAAACTCTGTGGATCACTTTACACCCAAGTTCTACTCACATTGGGAAAATAATCACTTGAACTAGGACAGGTACTGGAGGAAAAGAAATAGTAATCAGGTAAAGCTTTACAGGGGAGGGAAGAAATGCCTGCCTGAACCTCCTGAGCCCACTGGAGGAGGGTTCCTTCATCCCAGCATGATTCTGATCCCAAAGGAATCCTCACCACTGACAGATCAAAGGATTTGTGTTTGCTTTTTGTCACGGCTTGTCCTGTCATGTGAGCACAGGTGTTTAGGGGATAAAACACATTCAGTTGTCTCAGGTGAGAGGGGGAAATGTTCTGAACACTTCTCAGAATATTATTATTCTTAAATAATAATAAAAAAGACCTCTGGTATTTAAAAGACCAGACTATGAAGAGTTGGCTGAGGTTGAGCATCCAGGTCAGAGATGATGCCACAAGGAGGAGCTGCATATGAAACTTCACCAAACTGGGCTTTTGCCCTCTGGATTTCCTGCCCCAGACTAGTGAGATGCCACTCTGGTGGCTCTTGCTCTTATTCCTTAGGCATAATCCCTTCACAAGCTTCTTTCCCAGCAAAAGCACTTGGCTGAATATTTGATTCATCAGGAATATAAACCAAGTTTTTATAAACTGAACTCTTTTTGTGTAGAATTCTTCATTTTTTTTTTCCCAGCTGGGAAAAGCCTTTATGTGGCTTTTTGTCAGTTAAAAATAGCTAATTTTATACTTAAAAAAAATCTTTGTTTTCATTAAAAAAACTACACAAAACATCTTCTTTAGGAGAAGACAGCAGCTGAGTAGGGCATTGGCACAGCTGCCCAAGGCAGGGCAGGATGGCAGGAGGGGACACCTGGTGAGCAGGGCTGAGGGGACAAGAGAGGCTGGAGAAGCAGCATTGGGTGAAAAATGGCTGAAAAAGGAGTTTTCCAGGGAGAAAGGAATGAGGGAGCACCAAAAGTGAGGTGGGATCCATGGAGACCACCAGGAACATGAGATCACAGGGGGAGGGGGAGATAAAAGAGCAGAGGAATGTGTGACTTGGGATCAGAGAGATGTGGAGGGCATGAGAGACAGAATAAAGACAAGCAGAAGCAAAACTGAAATAGCCAAACTGAATAGTGACACACTACAGAAAAAAATATACATTTAGTGATGGGCAGAGAGAGCAGCATTGCTATCCCAAACAAAACTGTAATTTTAACACCAAAACTGACTCTCTGAAATATGATTCTGCTCCAATCAACAGAAAAATCCCCTAATTAACTGCAGTACATCTGCCCAAACCCAAACAGATGAAACCTTCAGCAGCCTTGTTGCTCTCAATTGCATCTCTTGAAGCAGTGTCTCTCGGGTTTCCAGGCAGCTCCTGCCTCACAGGGGATTTGTGGAGGGCTCTGTCTAATCATCCTCTGCTGAGAGCAATGGGAAGGCAGGTCCTTTTCCTCCCTGGCTCCCTAAATTAACTCCTCACACAGCTGCTGCTGCCGTGTCCTGGTGCCAGAGGCTGCAGGAAAAACCAGGATGTGTGGCAAAAGGACAAGCAGCAAATGTTGCCATGAGCCACATTTCAGTGCAGTCTTTTATTGTGCCTCCTCCTCTTGGGGTGAAGAAATGTAACATCAGTCAAAGCAACTGCTAAATTGCCAGGAAGAGGAATTGCTTTCACAAGCTGATTTAGCAAAGAGAAAGTGCCAATTCCTGCAGAAAATATTATTGACATAGAAAAAATTGCAGGCACCAAGACAATAACTTTGACACTGAAAAGACAGTTTTAGATGCCTTTTTCTGAACTCTGAGTGAGACTTGCTTCTCCCCCAGGTGAATTCCCACACGTGCAGACCCTATGGGATGTGTACTCACTGTGGTCTGGGCTGGGGGCTGGAGAGGTGCCTGGCCAAGCTGGTGTCCCCAGGGCTCCAGAGTGTCCCTCAGAACAAGAGCTGTTCTCCTTTCCCACCTCTCCATCTGCTCTGGGGGTGGCAATGCCAGCGTTCCTGGTGGCCAGCAGAGCTGCACTGGGGCCACCAGCAGAGCTGCCCTGGGGCACTGTGGCAGTGCTGGTGGCAGCTGAGGCTGCTTGAGCTGGAAACAGCCCGAGTGAGCTGAGCTGCTCCTGCCTGGCTGTGCCCACAGCTGTGCTTGGGAGAGCAGCCCTGGCCATGGAGCTTTGCTGTGATGGGCTCCTGGCCTCTGTGCCCATGGCCAGCGCCCTGCTGGGGGTGACCCCCATGGCCACAGGGCTGCTGGCCCTGCTGAAAGCCATCTCTGGAGCCAGACCTTTTTGCCAAGGGGTTGGAGGAGCACTGGTGGGACTGTGGGACACTCTTTTGTCACCCAAGGCCAGCACAGCAGGGAGGAGTGTGATGGCGCCAGACGTGGGGCCTGCAGCAGCCGCTGTCCCCATGGCCAGTGCCCTGCTGGGGGTGACCCCCATGGCCACAGGGCTGCTGGCCCTGCTGGAAGCCATCTGTGGGGACAAACCTTTTTGCCAAGCAAAAGGAGGAGCACTGGTGGGACTGTGGGACACTCTTTTGTCACTCAAGGCCCGTGCAGCAGGGAGCAGTGTGATGGCACCAGACGTGGGGCCTGCAGCAGCTGCTGTCCCCATGGTGGCAGCAGGAGCAGAGCCTGCAGGGCTTCTGCCTTCTTCAGGAGCCAAGTCTGTGCTGGTTTTTATTTCAGGAGCCACGGTTTCAGTAAGAGGATCCACAATCTCACCTGCAACACAGAAAACACAACCTGAAATGAGGCCTGAAACTGCATGAGGAGGCACCAGGGCCTGGCCTGAAAATGGCACCGAGGGCTCAACCACCCGTGGCAGCATTACAAAACCAGGTCTTGGATGGTCATGAACACAGTGTAGAACACGGGATTTTTGTGGGGTTGAATCTGTTTTGGGCTGACACAAAGAAGCAGATTTGATTCCTGGGTCTCCTGTTCTGGTTGGCAAGGCTGTGGATCAACTTGGTGGGAGGAAATTAGCCATACAAACAGCAAAAGAGGGAAAAGTACTCCTTGCAGTTATCAGGCTTATGAAGGAGGATCTCAAAGAGATTTCACCTGAATTTATCTATTTATTTAAATAATAATTATATATATATACACACACACACATATATACACACACACACACATATATAAATATATATAGTTAAAGACAGGTCATATATACCCCTTCAGCCACAGACTGCAAAGGTGCAATTATACAAACAGATACAATAAAAGCAGATGTAAAACCCCACAACTTATTCCCATGTTTCATAGCAAAAAACCCCTACATGCCAGCCTTTTTCTCACCCTCACAGTTTCTTCCAGGTCGGGATGGATTGGTATCCATGGTTGTCTTGCACCTGCACATGTAAGAGCCCATCAAATTGATGCACTCTGCAAACACAGAGCAGTCATTCTCATCTTGAGAAGCACATTCATCCCAGTCTGTGGGACCAAAACAAGAGCAAGGGTCAGAGAGCCTCCCTGCTGGCTGCATTAGGCTAGAAATAATCATTAAGTAGTCCTTTTTTAATTTAATTATATGGTCTTCCTTTTTCATCATTTACCTGTCAGCCAAGCTTTGAATGATGCAGAACACTAACTGTTTTGTTATTCTCTTGTTCTTGTACTCTGAAAAGTATTTTCTCTGAGTAAAGGCTTTTAAAATCATTGTTTTTAGAGGTAAACACATTTAAAGTGAAAAAAAAAGGCTGTAGGTTTGTACTACAATTATATCAAAATCACTCACTACACCAAGTTCTGTGTACAGCACCTCCAGATATATTAGGTAATGAATAGATCTGTTACCACTAGTTACCAGTAGATACAACATTAAATAGAGACTTAATCCAAATAATCTTCTGCTTCACATAAAAAGTAAATGCCAGTAACTCCCAGGGGAAGCACTGTTCTGTTCTTAACAGAGGAAGTGCTAAGGGCAAAATCTCTTTTTGTACAATTTTTCTTCTCAAAAGTAATGCTGTAAAACTGTGACCCTCTTTCTGGTAACGTCAGAAAAGACATCCTGATTCATCAATGCATGAAGATGCTCAAAGGGTGTTCCTTATGTCTGATTTCAGCTGCTCTGTATCAGTTAGAGGGACCTTTTCATGCAGTTATAGACCTATTTTATTGCTGAGTCTCTTCTCTTTTGAAGGATTTATATCTGAAGTCTTGTGCTGCCATTCACACCCTATTCCAGCAAATCTGCAAGGGCTGAGTTAGTCCTTTGGACAGGAATAATTCCAGTGAATCCCAGGTGAGCCCTCCCTGTGTGACAGCCTCCTGCACTCACCTTCTGCCTCAGGGCCCTGAAAGAGGGAGAGCAGCAAATGAGGCTAAAAACTGTGTCTTGGGACAAATAATTCTGATCAGAGGCTAGAAAATTGTTCTGAATAACAAATTAACAAAAGTGCTTGTTCTGCAAACTTGCAGATTAATGATGGTGATTATTTCTCTGAAACAAAGAATGTCCCACTCTGTGCACATGCACATACACACACTCATCTTTCTGCTTGCTTTTCCTTCCTTTTAGCTAATATTTCAATTCTTTTCCCTTTTTTTTTTGTCATTGGGTAATTGCTGTATCCATGATAGTCTCCATTAGACCATGGCATGTGCCTATGGCCAGCAGTTGCCTATTATTCCAGCCTAAGCCACTTAGAGGGAATGCAGAAGGGTGCAGGATTGACTGAACACCAGAGATGAAATCTCATTAATTCCTAACTGTGCTATGAAATAATTGTGACCCTTGGTGGCTTCCAACACCATCTGAGAGATGCTAATTGCCAAATCACTTACATTCACTGCCTCCATTGTCTCTGAGGGTTTCCTTTCTCCTCACTTAGCATGGCTTTTTAAGCAAATTCCTTCACCCCTGATGGCCACATTCAATCATGAATCGGGTCAAAACGATGGCACTGACTGGTGCATCCCTTGTGCACATCCACACACACACACTGCACTTTTTGCCCCTCCAAATCATCACATCTCAGCCAAGGTCTGCTTTGAGCTCTCTTTCTGCACTCTTGGCACCTCTCTGGCCCTTCACATTTGGCAGTTCCCTAAACACACCTCAAACAACAGTCCTAGTCCAAAAATTATTAAAAAGCCACCTTTGTGTTCACTCTGATTACCTATTATACACCTGTAAGGGGTACATGCAAAGGGTAAAAATCTGTGAAATTCCTTGCCAAACGATGTTGCAGATGCTAAAGATTTATCCGATTTGATGGGGGAGATTCATGGGGGATACACAAACCCAAAGAAATCCCTCTGGATTCAGGGAGTCCTGGAGCTGAAAACAGTTGTTGGCTAAGGGATAATTTGTGGGAGGTGATGCCTTCTCCAGGAATTGGCTTCTGAACGGGACATTATGCTAGAAGGATCTTGGGCCTGACTCAGCACACATCCCTTTCTCTTCTCTCACCATGCCCCACAGATTTTATGGTCTTTATTCATCATGGCAATAAACTTAATAATTGATGGATCTTCAAACAGATCTGGTCCACTCCCTTCAGTTGTGCTGTCCCTTCTGACTGCTCATCCCTGCTCTTCACAGTTGAATGGACTGTCACTAAACCAAGCACAGAGCCTGGAGGTGGCCAGGCTGCAGGGAGAAGCCAGGGGACAGGGTTTGGGTGGGCTTATTGCCAAAGGTCATGTCCTGGGGCTCTCCAGGGTCAGGAAGCAAAAAGCCCATTATACAAATCCTTCCTTCCTGTGTTTCACTCCTTATTTTCCATTTAGGTAACTCATGTTGAAGAAACTCTTTTTTGGGTAGAGCTAAGAAATAAACCCCTTTTCTCAGCCCCTAAGGAGGAGTGGAGGTGTTGGCTGTGCCCCTGGATAAATGTGGTGCTGCTGGAAGCCACCTGGTTTTCTGCAACTAAAGTGACAGTCCAGATTCATCACCTTCTTCTTCCTCAGCCTTTTGGTCCCAGGATCAATAACATCTACAAAGTATTTTGGCACCCATCAGCCTCTTGCAATTCAGTCTCAGCTGCCTCTGATATTTGTAGGCTTCAAGTATAATTTGCCTCCTGTTTTTTTCCTGTCCTGTTCTCCTGCAACTCCAAAGGGAGTTTTTCCTGCTCGGAAAGGCAAGAGAGAAGAATAACCCATTTCTGTTGGCTTTGGCAACTTTCTGAACTCTGCTGTCTCTGCCAGCTGGGAAACCTGAGGACAGAACTGAGTTCTTTGAAGATAAAAGTGGTGATTACTAAGATCAAACAAAGGCCTAGCTTAACATAAATTCCATGCATGTTTCTTCAGTCCTATTCACGGTACAGACATTTGGGAATTCCTCTGGCTGGGTTTCTAAAGGGAAGATGTTAGATTTCTTAAACCTTGGCCCAAATACAGTCCACCAGTCTTGGAGCACAAAACTGTCTAGAGGGTGTGCAGATCTACAGGCTACAGATATTCCACAGTAATCCTGTCTGCCTTTCAGCTTGGGAAAGATATGGCAAACTTCCAGCTGGGGACAGAGAGCAGAGGGAGGAAAATGAAGAGGGAAACCAAGGGCTGCACTTGGGTTAACCACAGTCAGGAGAAGCAGTGCCTGCAGGTACCTGGGAACAGCCAGTGGTCATTTGTCTGACCCTTCTGTTCTTTTGGATAAAACCCCTGGAAGAATTCTCACATCATCGTTTTCCCTCCAACAAACCACATCCTTTGTTTCTCTATTTTGAGAAGAATATTGGTGATACTGCTCGTGATCAAAACACAAATGCTGCTTTCTTCTTTGAAAAAAATAATAATAAAAATTACCTTCTACTGCAGTGTTTTGCTGATCCACCTCTAGCACAGAGCCATTGTGCAGGTAGGAAAGCACTGGGGCAAATGTGGAGGCATCCACTGGAAACTCAGGATCCTGCACGGTGATTCTGAGCCTCACAATGATGCTTCCTGCTGCCAGGGATTCAATCTGCACATTCAGCTTCCCAGATTTGTACAAGGCAGAAATGTTGGGTGGAAATGAATTTTCAAGCTGAGCAAAGGGAGAGAAGCATTGACGATTAGGGAGCCAATAGGTACCTCTTTAAATATTTATATTAGCACAACATAGAAGATGCTGGAAAAAGAAAAGCTCCAAAGTGTTTCAGAAATCTTATTTTTCAGAGATTATTTTGGCACAAAGTAGTGCAACCCTGCTGAGAAGTACTTGAGTGTGGATGAGAGGCTGGACATGCCCTGGCTGTGTGCACTGGGACCCAGAAACTCTCTGTGTGCTGGGCTTCACCAAAATCAGCGTGGGCAGCAGGAGAGAGGGGAATTCTGCCCCTCTGTCCCTTTCAGGTGAGACCCCACCTGCAGAGCTGCATCCAGCCTGGGGCCCAGCACAGGAAGGACAAGGAGCTGCTGGAGCCAGTCCAGAGGAGGCAGCAGCATCAGAGCAGCTCTGCTGTCAGGAAATACTGAGAGAATTGGGATTGTTCAGCCTGCAAAGCAGAAGACTCTGGGGAGACTTAATTGTGACCTTCCAGTACTTGAAGGGAACTTACTGGAGATGAGGCAAGACTATTTACAAGGGCCTGGAGTGACAGGACAAGGGGGAACGACTTCAAACTGACAGAGGGTAGGGTTAGATTAGATATTAGGAAAAAACTTCTGAGGGTGGTGAGGCCCTGGCACAGGTTGCCCAGAGAAGCTGTGGATGCCCCATCACTGGAAGTGTCCAAGGCCAGGCTGGACAGGGTTCTAAGCATCTTGGTCTGGTGGAAGATGTCCCTGTCTATGGCAGGGGTTTGGGATTGGATGATCTTCAAGGCCTCTTCCAACCCAAACCATTCTGTAATTGTATAATTCTGCGAAATCTTTGAAAACTGTATCCATCTGACCACTGGTCTTAACAAACAAAGTTCCAAATTTTTGCTCAAGGGAGCAGAATTCCCCCTGGCCCTGCTTGCTGGCAGCAGAACTGAACTGTCCTGGTAAATGCACGCAGCAGGGCCTTGATGTTATCTCTGTATGTCACATACACATTTTGTTTCATTTACAAGTGTGACCATGGCTTTAGTTCCCAGGCAGCATTTGAATCTCACCAGTTCAAGTTCAGCCTGCAGCCCAGTCCAATAACAAAGAAACCTCAGGATGAGAGACAAGGAAAAATGGAGGTGGATAATTTCAAAACATGTGTTTGAGACAGCTCAGCTTCAAGGCAGCATGACAATTACATCATGGTTAATTACCAAACCAGCTGAACAAAGGGCATTACTTGTGACCGTGTTCACAGGGGTCTTAGGATCAGGGAAGAGACGAGGATCTGACTCCATGTTTCAGAAGACTGATTTATTATTTTATGATATATATTACATTAAAACTATACTAAAAGAATAGAAGAAAGGATTTCATCAGAAATAGCTAGCTAAGAATAGAAAAAGAAGGAATGATAACAAAGGCTTGTGTCTCGGACAGAGTCCGAGCCATCTGACTGTGATTGGCCATTAATTAGAAACAACCACATGAGACCAATCCCAGATGCACCTGTTGCATCCCACAGCAGCAGATAAACATTGTTTACATTTTGTTCCTGAGGCCTCTCAGCTTCTCAGGAGGAAAAAATCCTAAGGAAAGGATTTTTCAGAAAATATCATGGCTACAATTGCTCTGAACACTGAAGCTGGCACACTGCTGTCAGTACTTGAGCTGTGCAGGAGCTGGCAGTTTCACCTTACATATCTAGAAGGCAGCTCCTTGCTTGAACCTTTTGTTGCTGCATACACCTCAAAGTGTGCCTTTGAGCAGGAATCCAGAGCCATAAATCAGCGCAGCTTTGTTCCCATTCAGTCAGAGCTTGCTCAAAAAGATCCCTACAAACAAGCTGTGTAGCTGGTCTAAGCTCACATCAAGGTAGAGAGGCAAGAAAATGAGGAGAGGGCTCACAAACACCCAAGGAGGCAGAAGCAACACAGATGGACAATGCTCCTTTTTCTTCCCATCCTGATGAAGCCAATCAGGTCTGCATTAATCTCAGAGAAGACTCACTCACCAAAATCTTCCTACACAACAAAAGTGAACAATTTGCAACTGTGGGAAATAAAGCCATGTGAGGAGGTTCAACTTGCAATTTCTATAGGGCAAATGCTTCTCTGCTGCCCTTGAATGTATAGCTCCCTTATTGTTTTGGGGTTTTCTCTTGCATTTAAATTCACACATGATTACAATTCACCCTTTGTTTTGGGGAAGCCTTGTGTTGGGTGGAGATCCCAATTCCTCTGTATGGGCCCTGTTCTGTGCAGCAAAATTGTAGGAGATTGCCCCATCTGAAACCTCCCCCCTTTTTTGGGGAAACAGAGAGCTGCCACCAGACTTCATGCCTCAAGTTTTGTTTCTGCCTGATTACACCTGACTGTGGACAGTGGCCACATGTGTACAGGCAAGGAGAGGAAAGCCTGATCCAGACACTTTTCCTGAAAGAAGGACAGCAGGCAGAGAACTATTTATTTGAGAGGAGGAAGACATTTATTGAGCAGACTGTGCTGAAATGAATGCCAGGAATGCCATTTCAATAATCCATTTAAAAGCCTCAAGTTAATTTGCTGTGAGTTTATTGCCAAATTAAAGATCCAAGGAAAGGAGCCCTTGTTGCATGCCTGCATTTATAATTCCTTCACTCTTCTGCAGAGGAAAATTCTCACTGGCTTCATTGCTAACAAGGCCAAGGGCTTGATCTGTCTAGTCAGTTGAATTTTGTTGCAATTATAAAGAAAGGTCACAGGAAATTGTATGCTGATTTTTGAAGGACTATTTAATCCAAGCATAAAATCCTCTATTAGATTAAATAAATTTTACATTGGAAAAACCCAAATGTGTTACCCAGAGATGTAGTCATTTTACCTCTGTAAGCAATAGCCTTGAAAATTCCTCATATGCTGAGCTGCTGGAATTATGGAAATCATCAGTGAAGTTGTAGTTGAGAATCCTCATAGTAACATCAAATAGCTTGGCCTCTGTAAAATACAACATTAAAACACACTGACAAAGTAGGAAAGGATTCAGTTAAAATTGATGTACCTGGACCAAAATCTCAGTTGATGGAAGAAATGAGGACAGAATTGAGAGATTTTGGTATTAAATTAAAAAAAAAATAATAAGGCAAATAGACTCCTACAAGCTTCTGATACATTGAGAAGATGCATTTATATCAGGTCTAAAGAGATGTTTTGGTGCCTAATTGCAACTGCATGAGAACTGGGTGTCCATATACTTTATGTGTGGGTTTACACATACCTGGCCTGGCCCTACATAACTCCTGCCCTTAAGTTGGACCTAGGGTTGAATTGCCCATGGGCTCATCTCTGGCCCACCAGTTTTTATTTATTTTCCTGATCTTGGTAGTGGGGATAGTAAATATATTCTCAAACTGAAAATATAACAAAAAGCAGTGCATGCCCCTTGTGTGTGTGGTGAGCCCTGACAGATACTGTACAGAGCACAGGAGCCAAAACCAAGAGCCAAGGAATCTCTAACTGCTTTGTCCTGTATAAACACTCCCAGGCTGTTACTCCTTGGACTGAGCCTTGGAAAAATTTTCTTTTTCTCAAAGGCTCCAACTTCATGCTCTGAAGTTCAGCCCTCTGTTTTCATAACCACTAGACCTCCTACTTTCCCTCCACAAAGAGAGTAATTTCCTTCTGACCCAAACTGGAGTCATCCCTCATCTCATCAAAGGGAAGGCTCTTAGGGATAAACATGAACAGCAGCATTCCCACTGTGGTCAGTAATAAAGAGTTCACTGCCTGCTCTTTGAAAAAGAGGGGAGAGATTTATTTCTTTATTTACATGGAGACTTAGGAAATAATTTAAGACTAGAGAAAAAGCAAAATTACGTTTGATCAACACACTAGGGCCTCAGGAAGCTCCCACCAGCAGTTAATTGAACAGAACTGGGCAGGTAGTCTGCAGCTTTCTTACTCAGAGCTTGTAATGCTCTTTAATCCTTTATTCAGCAGAATCTGCCCTTCCTCTGGGCACTCTTGTTAGCTCAGCTGAGCCCTTGACAAACCAGTTGCCTGGATTTCCCTCTGGCCACAGCCATCAGCCAGGGAAAAACGAGGCCTGCTGGGAGATGGGTGGCAGCAGAAAGCAGTGCCAGGCACCAAAGAAGTAAATTTAAAAAAAAATAATTATAGCTTAGCCTGATATCTGTAATAGTCTAATCAGCTCCAGTACTACTTTATCAACTAAGGCCAAAGTTCTGCTGCCTGATATTCTGGATTGGATAAATGTTGGAGTAGATGAGATAAAAAGTGCTGAAAAAGTTGTTCAGTGAGGACCAAAGGATCATTGCTGAACTGCAAGTGAGTGGGGATGGAAGGAGGAGAATGGAGAAGACAGAGATATACTATTATATATCAATAAATATATAATATATATTATAAAATACATAATATATATTAAAATATATAATATAATGCAATAGAATGCAATATAATATAATATATATTATAACATACATATTATATCTATGTATTTTAAAGTGTTTCATTACCTGTTCTAACATTTTGACGGGAGATAATGGTTTTCCCACAAGTTTCATAGCTGATCTCTACTGAATACATCACACCTGCTTCCAGGTGAGACACATCCACCTGCATTTCCTCTGTCCTCAGGCTTTGCACAGTTTCATTGTCCTTGGACACCCAGACATGGAAAGTGTGGTTCAGAGTGGAACTGACAAGCCAGGACATTTCAAAGCTGTTGCTGGTAACACTGAGGATTCGATGGTTTGTAACTGCAGAGGGATCTGTTGCAAGAGTTGGCACAGAAAAAGCAACATTTCACTTTTAAGAACTTGTGCTGTTCTAAATCCACTACAGACGAGAACTTTGACAGTCAGTAGAGTCAGGACAGAATCTGCTCCTCTCACACCAGCAGATCCCCTCATCCAGGAACCATCCCACTAGAGTGACTGATTTAGTGTTTAACCTTTTTATTTCCTTTTACTATAAGCATTTCTGTTGAATCATAGAATCACAGAATAGTTTGGACTGGAAAGAACCTTAAAGATCATCCAGTTCCACCTCCTGCCATGGGCAGGGACACCTTCCACTAGACCAGAATGCTCAGAGCCCCATCCAACCTGGCCCTGAACACCTCCAGGGATGAGGCAGCCCCAGTCCCTCTGGACAACCTCATCTCCCCTAAATCTCCAGTCACAGAAATAATCAGCCAGTGCAAGCACCAGGAACAAGTTTGGAAGAGTGACTCTGGGTACTCTACATGTGTTGACACCTGCTTTGCCTCCTGTCACTTTAATCATCACAATGCACCTGTTCAGGCAAAGATTGCCTGGATTTATCCTGGAAAACTCCCCCAGAGCTCAGCCAACAGAGGCTGGGGGAGAGTGGTGTGCAGCACTTCACCTGTCATTGCGCTCCAGTGCATTGCAATCATTGTCATGTCAGTGGGGAAAGACAGGGCCCTTCAGAGATGATTCCTGTCCTGGGAGGAGGAGGAGGAGGTGTTTAAGCTGGGTAGGATGAGTTGCCCTGCAGCAGAGTCAGTCTGTCTGGCTCAAGAGAGAGAGAGCCCAGACAAGACACCTCTGCTGGAGAGAGCTGGGGCCAGGAGAAATGAGCATCACACCCCACACTAACCCAAAGACCACAGCATGCTGCTGCCACAGCTTCAGGTCTTTCATGCTAATGCTTAGACTAAGGAGAAAAAGTTGTTTTCATAAATTCATAAATTGTTTTCATCAATAGAACATTTTTTTTCCCAGCACTCTGAGCCAGGTGGCTGCCAAGCACCGCCAAAGCCACTCCCCCCTATGCTAGAGGGGCCTCAGTTTAATTCCTCTGGCTTCAGTTTCCATCAGAAGTTGTGGATAAAGATCAAGAATACCCAGCCTGTCTCTCTGAACTCTCAAAGAACAACTTAAATCGATTTCCTCCCACAGAAGAACAGGGTGTTGTTAAAATACTGTAATAACTCTTGCCTGAAAGGGCTGGATCACCCATATAAACACAAACCTACTGAGGTTTGTGCCCATCACAAATCAAGAAAACATTTATTAAAATCCAAAGTTACTTACAGCACTCAGCATCTGTAGATTGGTTGGTTATGGACAAGAGACTTGATTTCCTTACAGAAGGAGAGCTACTGCCAGTGTTAACAGCACTTACTGAACTTGGAGTAGATGCTGCAATGCCTAGGGGAAACTCATATTATCAGAGTTAGAGTATTTCTAAGAAAACAAATCCAAAATAATACCATTCAGGTTTTCCACATGAAAAGCGGCAATAGAAGTAATATAAATAAAAAATTAAAGTGTTATCATATCACAAAAGCATAAAGTAATACATTATCTTCATTTTTGAGATTAAGGGATTGTAATTTTTTTTTTTTTCTAATTAAAGCATTGAATCTGCAAGCAATTATTCATCTCATTATCTTAAAGCCTATTAGCAGGCCCATTGATGTCTATGGGCTGTAAGTATATTTTGCTGAACTGGTACCAGAAGGAATTATTTCAGCCAGTGCCAAACTCCAGCTGCTTGCAGCAGAGAGCTCAGCAGCAGTGCAGGAGCTCAGGGTGGGATCATGCAACCCCTGAGTCTGGGCTGCAGGTCAAAACAGGAACAAAGAAAATGGTAGAAATAATGCCATTAATTGTTTCTCAAGAGGCTGGGTGTAGCCATTATATTTTATGAAAAATCCTTTTGCTAGGATTTTTCTCCTGAGAAGCTGAGAGGCCTCAGGAACAAAATGTAAACAATAATCATCTGCTGCTGTGGAATATGACAGGTGCATCTGGGATTGGTCTCATGTGGTTGTTTTTAATTAATGGCCAATCACAGTCCAGCTGGCTCAGACTCTCTGGTCAGTCACAAGATTTTATTATCCTTCCACTTCTTTCCTTTCAAGCCTTCTGGTGAAATCCTTTCTTCTATTCTTTTAGTATAGTTATAATATATAATTTTGTTTTAATTTAATATATATCATAAAATAATAAATCAGCCTTCTGAAACATGGAGTCAAGATTCTCATCTCTTCCCTCGTCCTGGGACCCCTGTGAACACCATCACAGCTGGGGAGGTGCCCTGACAACAAGTGTGCTCCGAGAAGCAGTAGGGTCTGAAGTTTTAGGTTTTGGCAGATGAGTGAGGACAGCTGAGAGTGAAATAGAAGAAACACAAGGGACTGTGAAATGAATACTCTGCATTTCCATCAGAAATAGGTAACAGGTTTATGTGGCATTTTCTCCAACAGGAGGAGAAGGGGAACTCATGCTCCAGAAATTCCTGCAGGTGACCCCTGCAAAGGAGCACAAAGTCCTGCAGGAACATCCTCAGCACTTCCCAGGGTGAGACCTGCATTTCTTACCTTCCTTCCTTGGGCTCAGCCAGTGAGGGATGACAGTGGCATGTCCATGCTGGGGGTGGCAGCTGTAATAACCCTCCAGGTTCACACAGCTGCTTTTCTCAGGGCAAGCATTGAATTCAGCATAGGAACATTCATTGACATCTAGGAAGAACAACACACCTTGCACAGATACTGGGAGCAGCATCAAGATTGGTCTGCACTGTGTGTAGACCAGGCTCTGGCTAAGATAAATTCAGTGTAAATCTGCAGTAATGCTGTTAAAGCCATTGTGGATGTTACCACCCTATCACTTTTTACCCCAATTCTTTGGAATTAGAGGACAATTAGGGGCAGCTCCTGCTTACACCTGTAGGATGCCCTCCAAACCTGAGATGTCAGCACAGGAGGAAGGAGGACTACCCAGTAATTTCACTGAAAGCTGGACTGAGCAAACACAGAATAAGAAGAATGCATTTTAGGAGTGAAATTTTTCAGATAACTGCAGAGCAATAAGTAGCTTGATATAATTTAAAATTAATATATTGAAATGTTTATGTAACATTTTAAAAGTATGTAGCAATATGCTATAGTAATTAACAGACTACTAATATGACTTGTTTCATACAAGCTACTGGAAGTTATATATTTGCTTCCCAAGAAAACAGGTTTATTAAGAGCCTGTTTAATACAACTAATGATTGTGCTACAAATAGGCCCATGTTTGCTTCTTCATCTGAAAAACTATGTTACTGGGAGAAAATAAATTTGAGGTTTCAGAGGCATTCCCTTCCAAACTATTCACTTCAAAATAATCATTGATTCTCCATCCTGTAACAGAAAGGTCAGAGCTGTGTTTGCAAAGTTTGCAAGATGCTCTGTGCTATCTTGTGTATATCTCTGTGCTATTTGAAAGCAAATGAATGGTTATATAAATGAGATCCCAAGTGAAGAGGGACAAATCCCCAAGAATGTGACAGCATTAGAGTCAGTGACCTTGCACTTGTGTGTCAATCACTTCATACACACGCTTCACCATGGCCTTCAGGGAGGAGGAAACCTCTGCCAGAGGAGCTGGATGCTGCATGCCCAGGAGAAGCTGGGAGACCACTGTCCCAGCGTAGATGTCCCCATGGTTACTCTGGATGTGGTGCACAGAGGCATTCAGGGGCTGCAATGCACCAGTGATCTGGAAAACAGGGCAGCAAACACTGGAGCACCTTGGTCATTTCCCAGCACATGAACTATGCAGTGGTTATTATCACAATCTGAGTGTAGGAAGAAATTCAGAAACCATGGCAAAGGGGTTTAGGCCTGTGTTTATGCAAGGTGAGTTCTTATTTTCACATTTCATGGCAGATTTATGTCACAGAAATGCCAAGCCCAGGGAGGTGTGGAACTGATCTCAAAATGCTTTGGCAGAGGAAGTGTCCTGGGTTGTGAGATGTGTGTGTATTCTACTTCCCATCTGTCAGAGCTGGGGCAGTTCTCTGCTGTTCATGGGGCAGTTTTCTCTTTATCTCTCCCACAGCCAATCCTCCCTCCAGGAGATCTCTGCTGTCCATGGCCAGGGAGTGTCCCTGCAGGGCTGATCCAATTCCAGCATCCCATGGGGAGATGCTGCGCCCAGGGCAGGAGCCAAGCATTCCTACCTGGATCCAATCTGAGCCTGGCACAGCACAGCAGCCTTTGCCCCCTGCATTGCCAGAGGAGCAGCTTTCTGCTGCCCTGCACTGCCAGAGGGAGCCCAGGCCCATCTGCAGCAGCCCTGGAGCTGCAGAGGAAAACTCCCCCCTTGTGCAGGATCCCTGCTGCAGCAGAGCCACAGCTGGCACTGCAGGAGGGCTGAGCCCCCATGGGATGGGGCTGTGCCACCCCCTGACACACAGGGGACAGGGAATGCTCTCACTCTATCAGCATTGTTTTGTATTACTGCATTTTTATTTTCTTTTTATTTTCTTCCCTAATAAAGGGAATATGTTATTCATATTCCCACATCTTTGCCTGAGAGACTCTTAATTTCAAAATTATAACAATTCAGAGGGAGGGGGTTTACATTTTCCATTTCAGGGGAGGCTCCTGCCTTCCTTAGCAGACACCTGGCTTTTCAAACCAAGACAAGGAGTAAGGTGGGAAAAGTCCTGCTTTGCAAAGTCTCAGTGGATTACAATAAATTACACAGGCCACAGCAATTCACCTGCAATAAAGCTGCCCAACACTTCTTACTTTGAACAGCTGAATGGACTGCTGGCAAAGGGAATAGAAAGGAAAAGAGGAAAAGCAATAGACTCAAGATGAGGGGTGGGATTAAGAGGCACAGAGAGACCCCAGAGAGACCAAGCCATCCCAACTGAGAGTCAGGAACGAGAGAAGGGATTTGATGATGGGCTGAGCATTAAGAGTCAGTGGAACAGACAGCAGGACACTCTGAGGAGCAGCTCATTGAACAGCTTCACCTCAACTCCCCATTTCTTGAGTGTTTGACTTTCACATTGCTTGTTTTAGACCAAGATGTAAAAGCTTTGGTGGATCCTTGCCCCTGCTCCCTGCTACACAGCAACAGGACCAGGGTTTCTTGCTTTTTTAGGATATGAGAAGGGGAAATCAGATAGGAGG
This sequence comes from Calcarius lapponicus, assembly GCA_039654755.1. Taxonomy (NCBI): domain Eukaryota; kingdom Metazoa; phylum Chordata; class Aves; order Passeriformes; family Fringillidae; genus Calcarius; species Calcarius lapponicus. The sequence goes on along the minus strand of CM077462.1, from coordinate 116,306,131 downwards.
AAGAAGGACACCCATGCTGTTATCATTTCTATTCTGCTGCCCATCAGTATCAGCAGATTATGGCAGATAGGTTTATCTTGGAAAGGCTTAACTTAAAATTCCATATCAGAAAATGTTTTGAAGATCTTGAAGTCTGGTCCCAGTCTGTCATAGGCCCAAAACTGAACAGAGATAAAGCTGGAGAAAGCACTACTTAAACAGAAAAAAACCCTTTATTTCAGTATCTCTTTAAATTGCCTTTGGAAGAGACCTGAACAATTTGCTAAAGAAACTGATAAATTAATGTTACTTGAATTGCTTAAGGATGCAGCTGGCATTCAGTAATCAGAAATACAGAAATAATCAGAAATTATTTCTGTAATAATAATAATAAAAATAACCCGGGCCCAGAAAAATCAATCTGGCAGAACCAAGGCGGAGCAAAGAGTGGCCCCTGAGTAACAGAATCATGGGCACAAGGAGGGAAGAGTTTGTTTTTGTACATACCACGGAGTGCAAGAGGCGGGAATGATTCACAAGGTGGGAATCCACCCGGATCAATTCACTAAAATCCATTTTCACAAGCACTGTCACGTTGTACCAGAACATCCTCCCTGCAGTGTAGGAAATAAAACAGCCAAGTCATCTGAGGTCTGCTGCTACAGAAGGCCACAGGGCTTCAGGGAGGCTCTGAGGAAACCAAGCAAGATCTCACTTGGCAAACGTTGGGGGGCCACCAACAGCCCAGCCAGGGCCTCGTTTGCCATATGCCACAGGCAGAGGAGCCAGGGAAGGTTTGCTGGACCCACAGCACCCACACACCACTCAGGGGTGCAAGCGCTGAAGCTGAATCTCCTGGAATCCATCCAAGGCACATTCCCGTATTTGTTTTAGGAAGAGCTATGGTAACAGTTTTTCTGCCCACTCCCATCCTCAGGAGGGAAAATGAAGGATATTTCTATTAGAAGCAGCGTTGAATTTATCAGTAACATACCCTCTGGCATGGGATCCACACAGCCTGCTCCTTTGGATGAGCTGCAGCATTTTTTCAGCCCTGGACATTCAGTATCGAACGTGCAAGGATAATCAAATGTTTCCATATCCTTCACTGGACAAATACCAGGTCTTGAGGCAAATACACTGGATCTGTTGAGTGCTAAGTAACAAAAACATTTCTGAGAACAAAAATACAGAAAGTTGTTTCCATAAAATTGTGATATTTAATTTATACCAAACACCTCCTCTTCATTTTAGAAGCGTGTCTGTTCTGAGTTTTAAATGGGAAGAAAACAGCAGCCTAAAATATCATTATTTCATTTCAAGGATGTAAATATTCTCAGATCTTTCTCTTGTCCATGACATTTCTGTTACAGAAATTTTGAGTTTCTAACTTTCCATTAATAATTGTGGATGGATGGGCTCATAGGTAAGTTTCTAAATGTGGAGACACTGAAACACTGAGAAACAGAAAATGTGCCTGATATCAGCTGTGACTGATCCCAATAATATACAATGATCAAAGAAAACAAGTACTGTGTAAGCTAGAAGTTGAAAACTTTCATTTAACATTTTGTGGCACAAATTTAACCCAAGTTGCAGTAATTCTGTTCCAGCTGGCCACTCCAGGAGGCTGGTAGCCCACACCAGAGAGGGCAGCTGAGGCAGGAGGTGGCTGATTCCCAAGCCAAGGGCAGACAGCGGTTCTGGGTCAGTGCCAGCACAAAATCTCTTCTGGGAGAGAAAGAGAAAATATTTCCAAGCCCCTATGAACCCTCTTCTGTACCCACACTCTCAAGCACAGCTCCAGGTGACGCTCAGCTCTGGTCTTTCTAAGCAACCTGAAAGAAATCTCTTTTCCATTCGTTTTGCACCTCCAGGTTTTTGATCCTTTACTGAGCAATTGAAGTCAGCCAGGAGAAAAATGAACCTGATTGCTGCAGCAGGAACAGTTGTGGTGCAGGAAAACCACATTTGACGTAAGAAAGCCCAGAGCAAGTGGAAAGTCCGCAGCAAACTATAAATCTGTTATGAATAGTCAGATTGTGGGTTTACAATTTCTGTTATCCCAAAGCTCTGGATGAGAGTAAATGTGAGGTTTCTGAGAAGCAGGAGGGGATATTGAATCTAGCACTTTTGGGCTCAGCAAAGTAACCTTCCTAGCCAGGGTAATTATCTTGATTAACCGAGATTTAAACTGAATCTACATAACTTGCTGCCAGATACACATTCCAGGTCCTCCTCTCTCTGGAGCTGGCACTGCAGGAGGTTCCTCCAAACAGGTCCTTTTGCTAGAAATATCCTTCTTGCTTTTCAAAGCCTCTTTCAGGTGTGATACAGCCTCAGCCAGGGAAATTATCTTGATTAACCAAGAATTAAACTGAATCTACATAACTTGCTGCCACAATCATATTCCAGGTCCTTCTATCTCTGGGGCTGGCACTCCACAGGTGGTTGCTCCAAATAGGTCCTTTTGCTAGAAATATCCCTCTTGCTTTTCAAAGCCACATTTAGGTGTGATACAGCCTCACCCAGGGTAATTATCTTTATTAACCAAGATTTAAACTGAATCTACATAACTTGCTGCCACATGCATATTCTAGGCCCTCCTCTCTCTGGGGCTGGCACTCCACAGGTGGTTCCCCCAAACAGGTCCTTTTCTTAGAAATATCCCTCTTGCTTTTCAAAGCCTCTTTCAGGTGTGAAACAGCCTCAGCTGCCCTTAGCTGAGTCTCCCACACATTCCCAGCCTCAAGTGATTGCTCCTTCTCAGCCTCCTGTGCAGGGAGCTGAGCAGCCCCTCACGCTGGATTTTGCACAAACACGAGCACCAAGGGATTTCCTTGTGTTAGAAAATTCCCTGCTCACCAGGGCTCTTTGCTGTTCAAACCATGCAGCTGGACCCAGGCATGGGAATTCCTCCAGCTCTGAGATTCAAGTGCAGTTCAAGCAGGTTTGAGGTTCAAAGCAGGTTTCTTTTCCCACCTGTGTCTCTTTTGTGTGTGTGTGTTTAACTGCAGTGTAAATGGTTTAATGAGTCCCATGCAATCTCAGAAAACACTATTGAATCCTGGCTGGGTGCCACAGAGCCATTTATCTGAAATCAAAAGGTCATGTTTTTCAGATCAACGGAAACACAGATGGATTCACTTCACATTTCTGCCTAATTGTACCAGATGCACTTTGGAAATTCAATTTATGCTCTGCCCTTCAATCATGCTGGGGACAGTCACCAACCAAGCAAGCAGTGGGGAGCAAGCCAGCCAAGTCCTGTGTCATTTGGATGAAGTACAGGCTTTTCTCCTCCGCTATTTACATAAATGTATGGAAGCAGAGCTGCAGCTTAGCAACCAAAGGTCACTTGCCAGCTGCCTCTGGATCTGCTGGATCTGCTGTGGCTGCAGGATGGGGCATCTCCCAGGAGAAAGATGCTGAGGGACAACATCAGCTCAGCCATAACCCCCTTCCTCTCCCTCCTTCCATCTGGAAAGGATGGCTTCTTCCACAGGGTGTGGTGGAGCCAGGGACCAGCACCCTGCATTTGTCTCAGGCATCAGAAGGTGGAGACAAATCTAGGAAATGACAGAGGAAGCCCCTGGGAAAGTGTTTCAAAGGCAGGCTGGCAGTTTTCATCACACAGTCCTGGGTTTGGGGTCCTTGAGCATTGGTAGGCTTTGCTTGCTCAGGTGGGTGTTTCCCATCCTGATTGCCTCTCCAAGGGTTTCATTGGGATTTGTGGTGATCCAGCATCTGAGAAATATTTAACACCCTTCCTGGGTGTTCCTTTTGCCTTGGAGGGGAGAAGGCAAAGGGGGATGTGATCAAAGTTTACAAAATCCCAAAGGCAGGGGGCAAGGTGAAGGTTTTCACCGGAGCCCACAGTAATAGAATGGGTGAAAGAACTCACTTCTTTACCCAGACAGGAGGAAACTTCTGCAATTTGTCAGCACAGGGGGTGTGGAGACAGACAGCTTCAGAGGGCCTTCCAAAGGCAGGCTGGCAGTTTTCATCACACAACCCTGATTTTGGGGTCCTTGAGCATTGGTAGGCTTTGCTTGCTCAGGTGGGTGTTTCCCATCCTGATTGCCTCTCCAAGGGTTTCATTGGGATTTGTGGTGATCCAGCATCTGAGAAATATTTAACACCATTACTGGGTGTTCCTTTTGCCTTGGAGGGGAAAAGGCAAAGAGGGAAGTGATCAAGGCAGGGAGCAAGGTGAAGGCAGAGCTGGTTTTCACCAGAGCCCACAGTAATAAAATGGGTGAAAGAACTCACTTCTTCACCCAAACAGGAGGAAACTTCTGCAATTTGTCAGCACAGGGGGTGTGGAGACAGACAGCTTCAGAGGGCTCAAAAAGGGACAAGGCAATTCCCTGACAGGATTCCCATCAGCAGACACTGAGGGGAACAGGCAGGGATGTCAATAATCCCATTTCTGCAGCTGCTGGGGGCACACAAGGGACACAAACTGCAGGGCAGCCAGAGCCACCTGCTTCTGGGTGCAGTCCCACAGGACATTCTGGCACCTTCCCAGCCCAGGCTGATGCTGCAGTGCTGCCCATATGTGACACCAGTGTCCCCTGGCTTTCCTGTGACAGCCGAGCACAGGGACAGCTGTGGCCAGCTCCTGCTTCTCTGGTCACAGCCAGCATGGGAACATCTGCATGCCAGCTCTGAAAGGTTCCAGCCCCGCTGAGGGACACCTACAATGAGCCTTTTTTAATTTTTGGTTGTTTTTCTGAAAATGTTTTTTCTGAAAATTTCTGAAAAACCTTCTTCAGAAGTTGTACACACAAGGCACGCTGATTAAAGCCTGACTTTAACATTGCAAATCAAGTGCTCTCAAGAAACTCCACAATTAAAGTTATTTTGAGCTTTCTTATTTCAAAGTATTTTTGTGTGTGTGTGTGCTTAAAAAGCAGCCTCCATCATGTGCTGATGCACTCCTTCCCTCCCTAGCTGGGGATCAGGCAGGGTTAGATGGCAAATAAGGAGCTCTCTGATTTCATCTTGGGCTGAAAAATGGGCAGCAGGCCAGCCAGCAGGAGAAATACCCATAGCATCCATTCAGGCAGCTGGAAACAAGCCTGGAGAACTGGATCCTTTCTCTACCTAAAAGACAAGATGCTGGGAGAAGTTTTTTATGGTGAAACAACCTTCAGGGTTTCACAGGTCCGTGAGCTTGACCTGCAGCCCTGTGTCCCAGCCATACAAGTTGTTAAAAGCAGCGCTAAGCACCATGAAAATCAGAACAAATCAATGAAAAAATTAAAATTGCACCCAAGGTGTCTGAAGGCAGGTCTGAAACCAACAGAGAATGGTTTGATCTCAGTTTCTGTGCAGCTCAGTTGCCCATCTGTGAACAACACACCCACAGCCTTTGTGAAGACAAATTGCTGCCTGTGAATCCCCCAGGATTCACCTTCAGAGGTGATAAATAATTCTGCACTCAGTGAGAGGCTGAGCAGAGCACTGGATGTGCAGGTCAGGATGGCACACTCTGGGGAGCTCCTCAGAGGGGCTCCATCATCCCTGGGCTCTGGGAAATGTGTCCTTGGGGCACTGCAGAGCTGGATCAGGTAATTAAAATGGTTCACTGATCTGCACATGTGGGCAAAAAGAGAGAAAACAATTTTTTTTTTTTAATTCTACCTCAAGAATTAATCTCGGCACTTCCTAACTTTTAGATATTTAACTTTCCAGCTGTTATTTTAAAATGTCAAAGTAATTTGTGTGTGCACCTATAACAGTATCCTGATGGACAGACACACAACTAATGAGAGCTACCAGAGCAACTTGACCAGTGGTCTGGAGTGAAGAAATAATAAAAGCAGGGCCTGCCATATCCCAGGCTGGGGCAGATGTTTCCTTCTAGGAAGAGAAGGTGAGGAGTGACCAGGAGCAGGCTGCTGTGAAAGGTCATGGAGACCTTTCCACCCCTGGCAGGATGGGGAGCACGCCAGCACGGATAATATCATGAAGAAAATAACAGCAGTTCAGCAGCGTGCTGTGCAGTAATTTCTGCAGTTCCAGTTTTTCTTCTCATCAATTATTTAAGACTGTGTCTAGACAGTGCATTACCATTCACAGAATTTATGACTAATGCCCTGAAAAGCAAAGATGCCAGAATAATGTAAACATGGAAATCACCTAGAAGCCATACAAATCCTTAAATGGTTTTAAATATTCCCAAATTAATTTTTACAGGAAAAGGTGTCAGAGTGACCACAGCATTTCATGACAAACTTGCCCAGAGTGCCCATCAACAAAATGGCAAGGGCAGGGTGGAAATTCTGCAGCTCAGCTTTACAAGAGATTTGCAGATTTGTTCATGTTGGATGAAACAGAATCAACAGCTCTCAAGCCTAAAATATCCCTAGAGATGCTTTTAAGAGACAGAATTATAGTGGGAAAGAAATATTTCAAGCGTCACCAGGATGCCTTTTTTTTCCACACAAGAAGATGGTCTTGACTTTCAGAGGTTCAGAAACACCTCAATTTCTTGTGCAAACAGTGACAACCATGGTGACTTTTCCACATTTAGCTGGCACAGCTCTTTCCTTGTACTACAGAATTAAAAAGACATTTTCTCTGATTGCCTCTCAGTTCTGCCATTTGATACTTACAGGCACACATGTATGCACATGTCTGTATATACAAAAGACTTCACTGAAGTAACTTTTCAACCATAATTAGATGTACTGGAGATGGAGCTGATGCTTGGAAAATAGAGATGATCAGCAGCAGGTCCTTTGCCTGTCTGACAAATCTGCTTGGACACACAGTAATCTCAAATTCTGCTTTGCTGGGAGACTCCACAACAGCCAGACAATAGCAGGATAAAATCAAATAGAAATTATGCTTTAATTTCTCTTCTCTAGCAAATATTTTTAGGAACAAATAAAACACATTCACCATTTTTGTGTTCCCATCCTGTTAAAATCCTGCTAGACACAAGTTTCTACCTGTGACTGTGGAGAAAACGCCTGGAGGGGAAAAAAAAATGTTCGGAAATTCTTTTTCCAATGCTCTGAAGCAACTTAAATGTGGGATGAGCACATTGTTCTTGACAGATCCCATGACAGGACATATGGCTCATCCCCCCCTCATGCCACAGTTACATGATCCTCTGCAGGAGCAGGTTTGGGGACATTCCCACAGATCTGAGTCACCCAAGTCTCATGACCCAAAACAAGGGCCAGGGCTGCCACAGGACCTCTCCTTTCAATCTGCTGTTCCTGTGCGTGGTTATGTAAATGCCCAGGTCCATACGGAAAAGTGGAAATAGGGAAAAAAATAAGACACAAAATTATGTCCTGCAGAACTTTTCTGGATGACAAAAAAGTTCAGTGCTGGTTTAGATGATTCAAGATGCCTGTTCAGACTTAAAAGCATCTAAATTTATCCATTGCAAAAAGAAAGTTCCTTTTCTTCAAGGAATCCCTTCCATCTATGTCTCAAGTTCTGATAAAACTGGGAATTTCTGATTGACAACTGGTAACCCTGATGTAGGAAAGGGGAAAAGCTTCCATCTTGAGACAAAGGTGATAAACTCTTCCTGAATAAAGTCTTATTAACACTCAGATTTTGTATCAGACCCACCAAAAAGCCCACCAGTTTTCAGACCTCCCACAGTCACAGGTAACCAAGGAAGTCCTAAGAAAATGGGTCCCAGTCCAGTTTTGGTTGGAAAGCTTCTGATATCACATTGCCCCGAGGTCACAGGTTGTTTTAAATTTGAACCAAAATTGGGTTTGCATTCTGGGAACAGACCCTGCTCCACATCAAAGGAGATGTTATCCCAAGAGCATCCTGAATTACTTTTGAGGAAAAAGCTCCTGGTGTAAATGCAGGCAGGCTCAGTGAATTGCAGGCACCAGACAGTGAATTGTTGCTCTTGGCCAGGGATATTGGCCTGAACCTGGACAGGTAATGAGCCCTTGGAGGGCTAATGAGCAGGTGCCTTCCTCAGGCTCCCCTGGAAGTTTAGTGAATTTGTGACCAGAGGTGGCAAAGAGCAAGAATCAGGAGTTTTAATCTGCTATGCCTACTCCTTGCCATGTTGGACAAAGTTTACTGTACATTATTTTAAATTCATTTATTTCAGTGAATAGTTACCTATGGCCCAGGACTGAATCAAGTCTTTACACATCTCAGCTGAAGTGAATCTTCTTCCATAAGAAGCATTTATTTCCTCTCTTATTCTGACTAAAACTTACCTAGAGAGCAGTAGAGTCCAACTTGCTCATATCCCTCACAGCAGTCTGTGAGAGTGATGGTTTCAGGGACTTCAACACTGTGAAACTCTGTTCTGTGGTGTGTCTGGGGACACACCATCCACGGGATCCACCCTCCACAGGATGTCTTCTTCTCATAGGACTTTTGGTAGGCAACCATTTTAACCACACTTTTGGTCAGGGTGTAGTTGCACAGGTGGTACCCTAGCAAAGAGAGGCCTTTTTCTAGGAAACAGAAACAGGAAAGAAAGCGATCAGCATTAACTCATCACCGTGATGGATTTTGGTTTCCTTTTTTCTACCTCTGTTGAGGTTGGGATTGAGGGCACTTGAGATGATAGTTCTCATTCAGACTCAGGTGTTTATTGTTTATTATCAATGTTACAGCCTCACAGCAGTGAGCTCTGCAGCATTTCACTAGCGAGGCACAAAATGGTTAACTATCTCTTGTTACAAGGTATTTTAAGACTAAACTATCCAATTAAGAAAGAACACCTAGATTATTTTCCCTTTTAACCCAATAACTGATCCCTTGAAGTCCACAATGTGGACTTTTCTGTCCAGTTACAAAACACCACCCAAACCCATGAAGAAGAAGGAAGAAGAAGGTCAAGAAGAAGGAAGAAGAAGGTCAAGAAGAACAACCTGCCTTCACCCTAAAACCTCCATCTTGCTTCATATTTATTTCTATATTTTAAAACCCCAAACTCTAGGTTTTCCACCCTGTGTATTACATATTTCTAACCAACTCCACACCCATAATCCCAGTGCTATCAATCAATTTTGGAAGCCTGTTCCACAGCCTCAGGTCAATTGCAGTGCTCTCCAAGGAGTCAGAGTCTGTCTGTACAGAAAGTCTAAAATTCTCAGCATCCAGAACTCCAACATGACCCCAGAGCAGAAGTTCCCTGCAGTACCCAGTGGAAAACAGAGTTATAAGAAAACAGTGACAAAACCAACACAGATGAATGATTCCCAGGAAGGCTGACGTTGGGAAGAGCATCGCTTCAAAAAACAGACACAAGAAAGAATTGGTAGTGACTGCTTGTCATAGGCATCATTTTGGTCATGAAAGGATGAAGATTGGCAGAAAATTCAAAGAGTTCTTGGTGCCTTCAGGTGCAAGGCAGAAAAAAGGCAATTTAACTCAAGCTAATATTAAAGAAATTTACATATGTTAATATAAATTAATAGGAGAGCACAATAGGCACTTGCAGGGCAGAGTCATCCAAATAGTTTAAAAGCCCACTCCAGCCTCCTGCTGCCAAAGCCTTCATCACTCCCCACTGACTGTAAAGGGAACAAAGGGTGAGGAACTCATGGGCAGATGAGTCACAGTAGATGTCTGGAATAAGACATCCTTCAGACATCACCCTAGGCTAAAACTGGGTACTCATACATCACTGGGAAGCACTTCCAAGTATCTGACACAAAAGGTATTCCTGGAGATCCTGCACTGCCTCTCTGCATTTGTAGCAGACCTTGTTGATCAGCCACTGGAAACCTGCAGTGCTTCATTGACTTTGGGTACAAAGTCAGTGATAAGGTCATTAACTGCATCATTTCACACAGGTCTGGGGATGGGACTCAGCCTCCAGAGTTCTGAAACCATTTCTGATGAGGAGTGAACTTGTTAGGTGCTGTGGAAACCCAGGACACTGGGAATATTTCTCTGTCTGCTCTGGGGTGCCCTGACCCCCAGGGCAGCACTGACTCTGACCCTCATCCATGGAGAAAGTTTCCCAGACTTCAAGATAGACTGGAATCCACAAAAGTGTGCAATAGATTATAGAGAGCAGTGTAGGTGTTATCACTTGGTGAGAAATTGAGGTTTTGGGGTTTTTAGTATGTTGTGGATGGAAGCAAGATGGAGGGCACAGGGTGTCATCCTGGGTTTCTTCTTCATGCTGCTTCTTCCTTCTTCTCCATGGGTCTGGGTGGCATTTTGTAATCGGGCAGAAAAGTCCCCATTGCAGCTCTTTGGGATCAGTTATTGGGTTCAAAGGGAAAATAATCCAGGTGTCAGTTCTTCATTGGATAGTTCAGTCTTAAAAGTCCTTGGAACAAGAGATTGTTGGCCATTTTGTGCCTTCTAATGAAAAGCTGCTGAACTCACAGCAGTGAGACTGTTTTACTGATAAGAAATAATAAACACCTGAGTGTGAACATGAAACACCATCTCAAGTGCCTTCAATCCAGACCCAGAGAAACCAACAACTGGTACCACCACAAGGTGCTTTGCTTAAAACTGAAATACTTCAGCAGGGATTGGGGGAAAACCCAACACCAAACAACAGAGAGAAACCCCAACAACAGCAACAAAACAGATGGAGTTTAAGAATTAGCAGTAAGCAACCTACAGTCATGTCACAGACATCAGGCTGGCTCCTAATGAGATGTTATAGAAGCCAGAGGGGCTGAGTCACCCTGTGAACCACTTGGGAAACAGATCAGATGGAATTAAAATGCCTGCATCATCCTCTAGCCAAAGCAGAAGAAACTTTAATAAGATAAATATGAATTAGCTGCAGAGATTCAAATATGGCAGGACTGTTTTCTTTTTTCTGAGAGCTCTGAGGGCACCAGGGTCAGCCAACAGACAGACTGAAGCTAACACCATATCCACAACAGGCATACAATTAAAACATTTACAGTTTATCATAGTTGTACAACTTATCTCCTGCTTGAAAACATGAAACAAGCTAAAAACAATTCAAGAAGGAGAAAAAAATATTAAAGCTTTTAGGAATCCTGTGCTTTTATCACAGCTGAACAAAAGACATTTGTGCAATTTGGGCAGGACTAGGAAAAGAGCTTTGGAGAGGAGGATCCATTTGCAGCGCAGGGATGGTCCAGAAGAAAACATGGAATAGACTTTGGCATCTAGAAATGGCCTCTGGCAGCCCAGCCCTGCTCTGCATCACTCATCTGTGCCTTCCTCCTGCAGCCAAAGGCAGAGCTGGTGCTGGGCTGTGCTCAGGGGAGAGCCAGAGAGCTCCCACAGGCTCCAGGGGCTCTGCGCTGCTGCTGCTTGGAGCAGGTCAGCAGGAAAATACTGAGAGTGGAAACCTCATCCCTGCTCCTTCCTCCCAGCCAGCCTTGGGCAGGACACCCCTGTGCCTGCTCCCTGGGGACACAGCTGAGCTCCCTGCACCCTTTGTCCCTGAGCAGGGAGTGCAGGGAGCTGGTCAGGAGGCACAGAACACACCCAGGCTGGCTCAAAGCCTGGCTCAAGCCTAAACCCTGCCTGCAGGAGAGGAGCCCAAGGGCTGGGATGGAGCTCTGACCAGGACGCGGCTGTGCAGGAGGAAATGGAAGGAGAAGTGGGCCAGAGAAATCAGTTATCCTGTAACTTTAGGATAAATCTCTGGGACAATGGGAAAGGAAAGCAAACGTGGGTTCTGGAGCAGGAATCAGAGCTCAAGGGCTGCTTTTTATTCAGTGTGTTTGATCCATTAGCACCTCACACGAGGCACAAGTGCCTGACAAGAAGCAGGCAGCTGTCTTTGCATTTTGGAAAGCATTCCCTTGCCATGTGCTAACACTGCTCCAAGAATACCTTTCTCTGCAAATGCTCCTAGGCATGTAGGTGTGGGGGGAAAAAAGTCTTGCTCAAACTTTTTAATTTGTTTTTGGGTTTTTAAAAAAAATTTGCTTGTAACCTGAATGGCTAAATGACCAGAGTGGAACAGAATTAACGCCTAAATAATTTTGGTTATAGCCTTTCCCTGGAGAAAGTGCACAAACATCTGTTGTGACCAGGGAAGGAGGCGGGAGCAGGACAAATATTGTTCTATGAAAATGAGAAAGAGAAACTCCTACATTAAGGAATCAGACTGCTATAGTATAAAATCAGGTTAGAGGGGAGTAGGGCAGGTGAGAAGCAAGAGCTCAGCTCTGTTCCTCATCCCCATGATCCCTCCTTTTCTCCAAAGCTCACATAAAGCCTGGCAAGAGCAAAGCAGGGACTGGAAGGGAAAAACTGAGTAAGGAGAGCACTGAGGATTCGTGCTGTCCGTGCAGAGCTGAGGCTGCAGCACTGGAAAGCTAAAAATTCCAGTGTCAGCTGAGCTGGATTAGTCTCTACAGCAATGTGCAACATAAATACAGGTATGAAACTGAGAATAAGATGGTGTAGAATTAGACACAGTTTATAATTGGAAGCTACAGCTGTCAGAGCAGATATGAAGTCATATTTCATACTTAAACATTGATACTAGGTACATATATATATATATATATATATATATATATATACACACACACACACACACTAGGTATAGAATGAGGCTGCCAAAGCCTAAAGAGGAGCTCTGAGATGAGGCTGTGGTGGTACAAAAAGATGCCCTCAGTGCAAGAAGCTGGACTGAAGGTGTCAGGGAAAGGTGCAGCACCACCAGCCTCTGCCCCATCCATCACTTCCAGACCATTCAAAACAAGCTTTGACACTCACAGAGTTCAATTATTTTGCTGACAGCAGTTTGCTGCTGAGCAATGTGGCTTGGATCAATTTGGGCTCTTTAGCAAATTGGCTTTCTGTTCTCATTACTCCCATCTATGGGATTATGGCACAGTCAAATGGAATTGAAATGCACTGGCTTTTGTTTCCAGTGACTCAAAGCTGAAGTCAATGGCACAGCAGAAGGCAGTCTCCTGCCATTAGTATGGATGTGTTACACCTATCATTTCTGGATTTTAGGGTTTTGTCTCAGAAACCACCAGCTTTCAGCACCATCAGGGAAAATATCAATTTTGCTTTTATGCAAAGCAAGAGCACAAACAATTAAAGCAAACCCTTTATTAATAGGAACAAACACTGAGAGGAAAGCAAAGGCTGCACAGGAACAGGCTCCTTGGAACTCAAGGTAAAACCCAGATCAGAACTGAGAGCATGACCAAAAAACAGCAATAAAAAAAAGCTTCATAGCATTGATGCCACAGACAGAGCTGCAATTCTGGAAACTTCACCACTCAGGTGCCACAGGAGCCACTGTGAGCTGGGATCTGCCAAATCTTTTCTTACTGGAGAGCAGTCAGACTGAAAGACAAACCCCTTTCTTGTCTTGGCACAACCTCAAAAATAAACTGTTGGAACAGGTTCATGGAGGGCAGATTCAAGCTCAGTTTTGAAATGCTCCAAAACATGAATGAAAAAAGTATAACGGGCTCGATTTTTCTACAAATTCCAAATTTCAAAGTCAACACAATTTACTTTAAATGGCACTGGGATAGGAATTCTATTGGCCCTAATGTCTGCAAAGCTCTTTTCAGCTGTGGCTTTGACAGAATAACAGAAAAGTCTGCAAGGTTCTAAGAAATATGGTTTATATTTAACTGAGTCTCACAAAACCACATAAGTAGAGAAAAGCAATGAAGAGCAGTCAAAAATCATATTTTCTCATTTAAATGAATCAAACCAGAAATTAAGAATAAATTGGGGGCTCATTTAGCAGTTACAGTTGGGTTAGGGTTTTTCAAAATTACAGCCCATACCACAGATGAAATTTAAGCATGTCTTCTACAGCTTCATCTTATCCATCCCCAGGAATCTGCCAGGCACATTTCCTGCTAATGCTTATTTTAAAGACAAGTTTCATAAAAATTTGCACAATACTGAAGACAAAGCAGAAATTCTCCTTGTTCATTTCTGGCACAAAGGAAATGACAAGGATTTTTGCCTGGGGATGAAAGGCTGGGGACAAAGGTTGCATTTTTTGCTTGGTTTGATTTTCTCTGTTCAATTATCAACAGAGGATTCCTAAATGGTCACTGGGACATTGCCAGTTCTCTGGAGAGTGGCCACCTTGGCTGATTTATTTCAAAGAAATATCTATCCAACATCCAAACTAAGCTGTCCTGTGGCCAGGTTTGCATCACTCACCTGTAATTTCATCTCCCCTTCCCTGCTGTGTGGCTGCCCAGAGGATGAGAACAGAAATAAAGGTGATCCTGGCCATTGCAGGGCCCATCCTGGATAAACCTTTCTTATCTCTTTGTTTCCAAGGTGGCAGAGCTTGGCTGTCCTCACAGGCAGGGTTTTGGATTAGGGGAAAAGGAGCTCTGGGTTTTTTTCCTTTTGCAGGAAGGTGATAACTGCTCACAACAGAAACAAAGATGCTCCGCTGGGAATTTTGCTGGTTCTCTCTCCTCTGTGTTCTCTCCAGGGAATTTTCCTCTTCTGCCTGTTCTACTTGGCTCCCCCAGCCTGACTTTGAGAAAAAAAGGCATTTTAAAACTGCTGGGTTAGTCCCTGTTTATCCTTCAGAGCATTTATTCCCTCTCAGCCCTTAAACACTCAATATCTGGGAGCCAGACTTACACACCTCAAAAATCAGATATTGTCACAGACATCTTTTATGGAAAATCCTTTCCTTAGGATTTTTTTTCTCCTGAGAAGCTGAGAGGCCTTAGGAACGAAATGTAAACAATGGTTATCTGCTGCTGTGGAATGCAACAGGTGCATCTGGGATTGGTCTCATGTGGATGTTTCTAATTAATGGACAATCACAGTCAGCTGGCTTGGACAGAGTGCCCAAGCCACAAGCCTTTGTTATGATTCCTTCTTTTTCTATTCTTAGCCAGCCTTCTGATGAAATCCTTTCTTCTATTCTTTTAGTATAGTTTTAATATAATATATATCATAAAATAATAAATCAGCCTTCTGAAACATGGAGTCAGATCCTCATCTCTTCCCTCATCCTCAGACCCCTGCAAACACGGTCACAAGGTATAAACATCCTGAATTCAGCTCCTGTGCACACATCAGGTGGTGCTACTTTGAAGGTCTTTAATTCTGCCCCTTGAAAGCAAACTAAGAGTAAAAGCAAATCTCTCTGTGCATGTTTATTCCTGAGTTTAAGCTGTTTGTCACTGTGCTCCTCATTTCACTGCAATTCCAGCATCCCCTAAGACAGAGCAATGCCAGGCAATCCAGAACCTTGTTAAGCAGGGCATGAATCAGGTCTGAAAAACCAAAAATCTTTTTTTTTTTTTTCCATTGTCTAAATAATCAAGGCACATTCCCAAGATAGATGTGCCCCCAGCTTTGCAGCACATGACAATAACTTCAGTGCAATGTCACTGGGCTCAGGCAGAGACAAGGAGTGAACACAGGATGATATTTTGTCAGGAGCTGACGCTAAAGGATGGAAAATCACAGGTACAGCTCTTGCAGCTGAGACAATATGTTCAGAAAAACACTTCAATACATATCACAGTGTTGCAGACAATTTTATGTAGATGAAAGGGATCTGGAACCACAGACCCTCTAATTTGTGTATGTTCAGGTAGCAGAGATGGGGCCTGGAGTAGCACTGGGGCACTTGTGAGCTGTTCTTCTGGCTTGGAAAATCAAATATCAAGCTCATCATGGGGAAAAGAAAATGAAAAATTAGAGCTTTCCCAAGAGAAAGAAAAAAAAATCAGTATTGTAACGTGCTTCAATAAAAAAAATTTAAAAAGAAAAAAAGAATCAATGTGGAAACACTTCTGCTCTAAGGAGAATGTGCACCTTAGCACTAGGATGTCTTGCCAGGCTGTATCCACCGATGCACTTACATCTAATGCCAGGAAAGCAACAAGAAGCCCCTGGTTGTAGGCTGGGCATGGGATGCCATCTGACTTTAAAACCCCACTAATAAATAAATAATCACAAAAAAGAGGACCTGAATCAGTGAATGTCAGTGTTCAAATATAAATATTTGTCTTCATGATCCGTATTTTTTTTAACTATCTAAGTTTTCAGGAAAAATACCTTGGTTGAATTTTTTTGACTAGCACTGACAAAAAACAGATCTTTAGCCCTTAGAAATTATTTGGTCCCTCCTATAAAGAAGTATGTGTCTTGTCCAATTTCAAATATAAGTAATGACAGACTGATATGTGAATTGGATTGCATCTGAGTTGGACCTCCATTGCAGTAGTGAGTTAATGGTTCTTAAATACAGAATGTGCACAACCCCCTTTTCAAATAAAAACTTGAGAAAAGTCAGTGAACAGTTAATCCAAACAAGACATGGCTACAGAAATCATGAGTATTTCAGGATTTATCTTGCAATTTGCAAACTCTTTGAGGTTCTGCCTTATATCAACATTGTATCTTCAGTTACCATCAGTTAGGCCTACAGCAATTTACTTTTTAGCAATTCAGACACTGGGAAAGACCACTCAGGCAATTAAGGATGCAAACTGTGTCCTGTCCAGCCCTTTTCCCATCTTCCAGCCCCATTCTTGTCCTGTATTAATTGCAGCAAGTTTAAGATTATGTCCTACATCCCCTGCAGCAGCAGATGCTCTTTGTGATCAGTCGCACTTGCTCAGCACAAGCCAACAGAGTCACCTGCAGGGAAACTGCAGATTCATCAATATTTTGGATAACTGAGCATCTGTACATGCACAGATGACTGCACATTTTTGGTTGACATCATTGTATTTCACAGATAAAATTTTGGTCTTTTCTCTCTTATCCCTTTTAAGAAGTGTTGGCTGTTTCCCAGGGAACAAGTGACAGAACAAGAAATGGCCTCAGGCTGCTCCAGGGGAAATCCAGGTTGGACATCAGGAGGAATTTCTTCACTGAAAGAATTGTCAGCATTTGCAGGGGCTGCCCAGGAGGTTTGGAGTTCCCATCCCTGGAGGCATCCAGGGAATGTCTGGATGAGGCATTCAGTGCTCTGAGCCAGGGAGAAGGTGGGGATCAGTCAAAAGTTGGACCTGATGATCTTGGAGATCTTTTCCAGCCTAAATGATTCTGGGATTCTGTCTCAGGACTCCAGCAGAAGATTTGCCCACTCTCTCTTTGGTGGTGAGGAAGGACAGGAATGGAGAAGGAAAAGGAGATGTTGAGAGCCCAAGCCCTGGCTGTGTGGTGCTGGAAGTGAGCTGGACTCCAGCCTGGAAGGAGCTCATCCCAGTGCTCCTGGCACGGCCGTCTGGAGCTGATCAGTTCTCCCAGCTCTGCTGTTTATACTTTCTGCAGTTCCATTTCTAATGTCTAAACTGATCTAAAGTTTGCCATTTATACAAGGAAGGGCTAAAAGCCACATTGAAATCCATTTGTGGATAATGTTACAGGATCAAGAAGCAGATTTTTAGAGATGGGATTTGACTCTCCTAGACTGTACTATCAGTAATTGAAATATTGTGGCTGACAGCAAGCTTTCTCATCATACTTTTTCAGCATTTATTGCTTTAGACAGATTCACTTCTGATTTAATTAGTCACTTAGAAGATCCTGATCTTCTCTAGGCAAGGGGTTTGACACAGAAAGGTCATGGCTGGAACATTTCTTTCTTGCTTTGTATTGTTTTGTCTATAAAACAATCGTTATTTCAGATGTAAAAAATGGTCATGACATTTCAGGACAGACTGATATGCACAAGGGGAACAGGACTGTGGGCTCATTGGGAATTTATATTTGAGGAATATATCACTGGGAATATAACAAAAACTGCTCTGTGCTTCAGAAGGCAGCACCTGGCTGGTCCTACTCATCTCCCTGTAGATGAATAGGATCTAAAGCTTGAGAACTATTAAATCATTTAAGGTAGAATCATGGAATCACAGAATGGCTTGGGCTGGAAGGACCCTTAAAGCTCATCCTGTTCTAAACCCCTGCTCTGGCCAGGGACACTTTTGACTATCCCAGGTTGCTCCAAGTCTCATCCAACCTGGCCTTGGACACTCCCAGGGTTGAGGCATCCACAACTTCTCTGGGTAGCCTATGCCAGGACCTCACAGTAAAGAATTTCTTCCATAAATCTAATTTAAACCTGCCCTCTTTCAGTCTAAAAACACTGCCCCTTTTCCCCTCACTATTTGGCCATATAAAAAGATACATCTCCTCCCTTTTTATAAACCCCCTTTTGTCACTGAGAAGTGCTCTAAGTTCTCCCCAAAGCCTTCTTTCCTCCAGGATGAACAACCCCAGCTCTCTCAGACTGGCTTCACAGCAGAGGTGTTCCAGCCTTCTGATCATCTTTGTGGGCTCCTCTGGGTACACCCTGAAAGCTTCACATCCCTCCTGGGTGCTGGTCCCCAGAGCTGGATGCAGAATTCCAGGTGGGGTCTCACGAGGGCAGAGAAAAGGGGCAGAACCACCTCCTTCACCCTCTGGCCACTCAAAAACCTCTCAGCTGTCAGTAAATACTCAGAGACCTCACCAGGCTCACACAGTTTCAGCCTGATTACAGCCTGTCAGTCTGAGAAAGTCCAGGCTGTGGCCACCGTGGGAATGGATGGGGTCCATTCACCAGTCCTGAAGATCTCCCTGTGGAAATGAGCAAATCCAGGACAGGAAGGCAGAGGCAAAACCACTCTGCCAATGAAGGTGACAAGAAGGTCAGATGAGAGCTGATTTCCACCTGATTTCTGCACCTTGACTGCATTTTCTGGTGCCCAGTCAATTTTGTCTCACCATCAAGGCAGTCTTAAAACTGCTCCTGCTGTGGCATTTCAGATGTTTGGCAAGGGTTGAGCTCAAGCCAGTCTTTCCCTTAGTGGGGCAGTGCTAAGGTTTCTTCCTTCTTTTACATTCCTAAACTTCACCAAAACCACAGAAACTTAATTGTCTTTGAGCCTGCAGCTGATCTGTCAAAACTGGCTTAAATCAATCAGCAAGGCCAGTGGGTCTCAGAAGAGAGGAACAGGCTGACTTAGCCAGAAATAACCTTTTTGCAGCCAAATACAAAAATCAAATCATTCCTGCCATCAGGATACAAACTTATTCCTGCTTCTGAAAATGAATGCATACAATGAACACCTCAATGTCTACTCCCTACAGAGAAAAGAATTTCTCAGGAGCTACTCAGCTCTCAGTTAAAACATTTGTCTGTGATTTCAGGGAGTTGAATTCACTGCCACAGAGCTCTTGGGCTGTGAGCCACACAGGTCAAATCTGCCACTGCAAGGAAGCCACGGGGATGGGAGGGGGCAGAAATCCCAATATTTCAGACCTTTTAAGAGTCACAGCTACAACATTATAAATGTGCTTCTGTTTCTGTGACCTGAGAAGAAAGTGGAAGAGAACAAGTACAGTTTTGCCAGCATATTTTACGTCTGTGTTAGGATGGACACAGCTAAACCAGCAAGTTTTTGAAGGGGTCATTGTTTCCCTGAGCTTCAGGCATCCAGAGAGTGGAAGAGTAGCACTTGTGTTTTTCACTGCTGCATTTCAGAGAAGAAAGCATTAAAAGGAAGGGACATACACAAATGACAGCATAAAAAAATCCCTGACAGCCCTAGGAGCTCATTAACTGAACTGTGCAGGCAGAACAGTCCCTGGCAGTACCCAGCGATTTGTTCTGTCTCACCAACAAACCGTTCCTCAGGAAAATCTTTGAGTTTTGTTGAGTTTCTTTTTTTCTTTCCCCTGAACACACACAAACTGTTTCAAAGTGACTCACGAGGAAAAAGTTCTTATTGGTAACAGGAGGAAAAAACATGAGTCAGGCAGAGGTCAGGCTGAAGCTCTGCCTGGCCCTGCTCCTCTGACAGGGGAGGTTGTGCAATCCCAGCACAGGGAAGCTCTTGTTCCCTCCAGCACTTCCAGGGCAGGATCCCATCCCCAACCCGAGCTGGGCACCAGATGAGGCTTGATCACACCTCAGCTGTGACTTGGCAGCGCTGCAGGGGAGTAAATCCCAGCTCAGACTTTATGTGGCCTGCTTCTTGTTTTTAGTTCTAAACCCAGGTGGTTTTGAGGGAAAGCAGCCTGGGAGGGGGAATTGCCCTTTGCTGTGGAGCTTTACTGAGAGGGGAGTCAGAGGCTCTCCTGCTCAGCATCCCCCAGGGGTTACAAGGGCCAATCCACCTGGAGGTCCCATCCAGATGGAGCTCTGGCCTGTGTCAGCAGCTGCTGATGGGACTGAGCCTGTCCTGGCTCTGCCTGGCTGGCTGAGCCATCAGATCCCTGCAGCAAATCTGGGAATGGGCCCTGACACCAATCCCACCTGATCAGACCCCTGCAGCAAATCTGGGAATGGGCCCTGACACCAATCCCACCTGATGAGATCCCTGCAGCAAATCTGGGAATGGGCACTGACACCAATCCCACCTGATCAGATCCCTGCAGCAAATCTGGGGATGGGCCCTGACACCAATCCCACCTGATGAGATCCCTGCAGCAAATCTGGGAATGGGCCCTGACACCAATCCCACCTGATCAGATCCCTGCAGCAAATCTGGGAATGGGCCCTGACACCAATCCCACCTGATCAGATCCCTGCAGCAAATCTGGGAATGGGCCCTGACACCAATCCCACCTGATCAGATCCCTGCAGGTCTGGGAATGGGCACTGACACCAATCCCACTTGATCAGATCCCTGCAGCAAATCTGGGAATGGGCACTGACACCAATCCTACTTGATCAGATCCCTGCAGGTCTGGGGATGGGCCCTGACACCAATCCTACTTGATCAGATCCCTGCAGGTCTGGGGATGGGCCCTGACACCAATCCCACCTGATCAGATCCCTGCAGCAAATCTGGGGATGGGCCCTGACACCAATCCCACCTCCCCATGGATGCCACAGGGCTCACAAACAGCCCACACCAGGGAGCAGCCCAAATATCTGGCCCTGTTTCACTGGCTTGTGCCCTTGCTGCTGCCTGGAACCCGATTTTGGCTGAAGGCACCTGCTGCTCCTCTTGGGAAAAGGGTGACTTCGCCTTTTTTATCCCTCCAAATCCTCTCTGACACAGCTGAGATACAGATGGGAAGGACTGAGGACTGTGCTCGCAACTGGAAATTCCACTTGTGAATCAGTCTCCTGCACACAGATGCAAAACCTGCCTCTGTTCAGCAGATCTGAAACCAAAACACACAATTGCCTTTTTGCTGTTGGTCAACATAAGATTTAACCCTCACTGCCAGCTAAGAGTTACAGACACATAGACACAGACCCAAGCACACCTTTCTGCTGAGAGATTTTCCTAAGTTGTTTCCGAGGTGAATCTGTAGTCCAAACCCCAGAACTTGTTTCACAATTTATGTCAGAGATTCTATTGATGCATTAAATTTAAATGTTTACAGGAAGCTTATCATTTTGAAGGACCCAAAGGCACATTGTTGTGTGTGCTCCTGAGCCAGCTCAACTAAAAGCAGCCCATGAAGGAGGAGCCTTTCAAAGCAGAAACACTGGATTTAGATATCCTGAAGCACAGACAAGGTGCATCCTGCTCCTACTATGTGAATACTGGGTAAGGAATTCAGTCAGGTTTGCAAAAAAACCCAGCACATTTTAACCTGGTTAGAAGACACTAACATTTAAATGGATTTGTTTACAAGGAGGAACAAAGTAGGTTGTTTGGGGGAGGTGTATTGTTTCTCTTTTCCTCCCTGTTCATACCTGTAATTGTGACTAACCCAGAACAAATACTGGATTACTCAGCACAAAGGAAGTGGGGAGTTTTTAATGTGGGCAGAAAAGCACCAGATGACTGAAACAACAAATTATTAAAACCAATATGAAATGAAAGTTTGAGATACAGGGAAATTCGGGCTGAAAGGATAAGAATACATGTTTTAGTATTTCTGCCAAAATGTAATGGCCAGATCTGTTATGAACTCAAATCTGTGTGTCTGAGGGAATTCTGAACAAACAGAAAATTAACTGGTGGTTTCACAGATCTCACAGTGAAGAAATGCTTTTCCTTTTTCTCCTCTTTTTTAAAAAGAAAATCCTGGCTGGCTGTCAAGTGTAACTGTTGCTTTATTTTTCTTTATTTTTAGATTGATACCGAATCATCCGTGCAATTAAAATCAAAGCATCTCTGAATTTTCCATGGCCTTGCTCCCACCCTTTGCCCAGATAAAAGCTGCAAACTCCTTGTAAGAACCCCTGCACCAGATGTCTGTCAGGAACAAGCCAAGTCTGAACAGAAAGGCAGCCTTGCCAGAAGGCAGCGCTGGGCTCAGCCAGGCTGGGGATGGCTCCTGCTGCTGCTCTGGCTCTGCACCCTGGCACGTGGGCACTTGCCATGGTATCGCCCACTGAGCTGCTCTGGAGCATCTGCTGCGCTGAAGCTGCGGCTGAAACACAGGAGGGCAGAGCTCCAGCTTGCACAGAGCTCCCAGAAGGGTTTGTTCCAGCAGCACCTGGGAGCTGAGCAGTGGAAGAGTGGAAGGGGTTTCTCTGGGTCGGGATTGAAGGCACATCTCAATGGTATTTCATGTTTGGACTCAGGTGTTTATTGTTTCTTATCAGTGAAACAGCCTCACAACCATGAGTTCTGCAGCTTTTCATTAGCAATGCACAAAATGGCCAACAATCTCTTGTTACAAGGTATTTTAAGGCTAAACTATCCAATTAAGAACTGACACTTAGATTATTTTCCCTTTTAACTCAATAACTGATCACTCAAGGCCCACAATGCAGACTTTCTGTGCAATTACAAAACATCACCCAAACCCATGGAGAAGAAGGAAGAAGGTGAAGAAGAACAACCTTCCTCCACCCTAAAACCTCCATCTCGCTTCATATTCATTTCTATATTCTAAAATCCCAAACTCTAAGTTTTCCACCCTGTGACATTACACACTTCTAACCAACTGCACACCCATAATCCCAGTTCTATCAATCAATGTTGTGAGTCCTCTCCACAGCCTCAGGTCAATCACAGCGTTCCCTTGTGGGTCTGTGCCTTTCAGCACAGGAAGTTTAAAATTCTCAGCATCCAGGGTTCCAACAGCAGCCCTCAGGTGTCTCACAAGGAGGGCACCTCCAGGGCTGTGCAGCTCCATGCTCAGAGCAGGAGTTTCACACCGCTCCAGGGAAGAGCCTCTGTCTCCCAGGAGTTTCTCAGCACTGATATTTCCACTTCTGATGCCAAGAAATTTCCTGCTCTTTCCACACCCTCTCCAAAGCGCAGCCCCTGCCTCAGTTAGGCAGCATTCTTGGATTTTCCAGGTATTCAGGAAAAGAAAATCATTCCTACCTCCTAACAGCATCAAGTGCTGACACAAACTTTGGCAGTTTCTTTATGGCACCAGAGTGCTGAAAGGAGAAGCAGAAATGTAAATGCTTTGGAATAAAGATTGTACATTTCATCATGGTTTGGTAACCCATAAAAGAAACCATCTATCACCTTTTTTGCAAAGCTAATCAGGAAAAATGAGAAATGCCTGGCAAGGATTCCGTGTTTGGAATGCCAAGAGACTTCACACCAGGTTTTGGCATTCTCAGGTGAAGAGAAATATGTGGTCATGCACTGTAAAACAGGAGGAAAATAATTTTTGTGATTTTTCTTTCCACAAAAACCCCAAATAAAATTATCTCATTCTATTTAACTACAAGAAAAAAAACATCCACAACGAAACTTATTTTGTCAGATATTAAGAGTGGATATTTAAAGCTCACAAGATGATTTTCAAAACGTTTATTGGCTTGAGAAAGCAGTGGGTTATTTACTGAATCTGTTCTGCACCCTTAATTAGCACAAATGCCAGTAGGGGAACTTCCTGCATGCTTTCTCCCATGCTGACCTTCTGCATGAGAAAAAATCCCTAGTGAAAATAGATTTTAATTCCCTCCTTGAAATCAAACATCTGGCTTTGGTTAAGGAGACACACAGCCCTGTCCTCCTTTGTGATATTTGGACTGCAAGAGCTCTGGGGCAGGGAGGATTTTCTTTGTTATTTGCTGCTGAAAATGACAGGAATTTCTGTTTATGGATACAATAACGCTAATGCTGCCACTAAGAGATGATGAGAGCATGACTGTTGCTGTGATTAACATTCATTTATCACTAAAATGCCAAGTATAAATCAGCACACATATTTAATTGCACTCCATCTTTGCAATTAGTTTCTATCATGTTCTAAAAACTACACACTATTGTCCAATGGGAGAGACAGAGCTCACAAATTGATCTAAAGCCTCGAATTCTTATGGAACGGTGGGAGCCAAGGGTGTGTCAGCCTCCTCCAAAAGGCAACACTGCTGATTTAATTACCTGAATCAGTGAAATCAGCTTAATGAGAGATAAGAGATGTGCAGGCCTTGAAAAGTGGGAGACAAATGAAATAAGTTTGTGTCTACCACGTTTTTGTTTGGTTCACTGTTATTCTCAGAGATCTGATGGGATGGATGGACTGGGACCCACTGGCAAAGTCACAACAGGCTTTAGGACAGGCTACAAAACTTCCATGCCCTTGCTGCATTTTATTGCTTAAATAAGAATGCAAAAGCTTGGCTGATGATGAGAATAAATGAACACTTGGCCTAAATGCCCCTGTTTCAAACCAAAAGGCAAAAAACTGAGGGGCAACATCATTCCCTGCTTGCAAAATATGTGGTTTTGATAGGCCTTGTCCTTCCAGAAGCAAAAGGGACAAAAATACTTAAGACAATTTTAGGCACTGGAAAAGTTCACAGGATGAGCCCTGAGGGCTTATAAACAGCAGCAGATGGGTAAAACCTTAATCATCAGTCTGAGAAAATCACCCTGATGTCAGTGCCGGTATTTGACGCTTCCTCAGGATGTGGAGAAGATGTTTCCTCACCAGCAAGGTGGAAACCTCACTCTGTGAAAAGTATCCTCATGGTAACAAGGATATTTTATGGATAACAAGGGTCCAGTAAGAAAGGATTTCTCATATGATCCACAACTAAAGCAATATTTCCATGTCAAAACCAGCATGCCCGAGGCAGTTTTGCACTCTGAAGAGCTGCAGCAAGTGCCAGGAACAGCCAAAAACTCAGCAAATTACCTGGAGTTCAATGCACAACAAAGGATGATGTTCACCTGAAAAAAATCTGTGTAATTCTCTGCTCCTTGAGGCAGAAAAAAGAAGGATTAGTCAGAACATTTTTGCTTGTCAGATGCTGCTGAAACACACTCCAAGGCAGACATGATCAAGAGTAGGCAAAGTCAAATTCCTCTAATACTTGTATTCCCTTCTGCTGCACCAATAGCAAAAATGGGAAGCCCAGCTTCATTTTTTTAGAAGCAAACATCCACATTTTGAAGAATCATGTGCCTACATTATGCAACTACCTTGTCCCTAACAAAATGGGCTGGTTTTCTATCTAGACTTGTCTAAAAATAAATTTGAGAGGCCTGTTTTCCCAAAAGGGCAAGGGTTATGCACATAACTGAGGGTCCACTTGGAAAGCCTCTTCCTCATTCCTACGAGCAGCACTAATGATTATCTAAACAGAAAGGTCTTTTTCATCTCATTTACTTTTAGGCCCTCTTTGTCTTCTACATTTTTACATTTCTCTCAGTCTGAATATTAAATCAGATTAATATTTTTGCTTAGGTTTGTTCCTTTATGTGTCTTTGCCATTATACACATTTATTTTTCCATACATGCTTGTCTATATGTGTATATATATAGACACAAACATATGTGCTTTGTACATTTAAACAAATCCATATAGGCACCAAAAAAGCATATATAAGTGTATAAACACATCTATGCAAAGATATAACCCTTGAAAGAGGAATTATGTTTGATTCAACACTGCTAATATTTCAATTTAATATGATGGAGCTGTATCAACCTGTTGAAACTTGATCTTGCAAACCCCACTTTTCAACCACAATTATTACATTATTTAAGCATCACTGTTTTGTTTTTTTTACTGAAAGCAAATGTGATAAGGATGAAAAAAAAAAAAAAGAAATGGAAACAGTGGGTTGCAACTGTGTGCAATCCATGAGGAGGGAAATACTCCCTGCACCTGGAGTGCTTGAGCTGGATGCTGTAAACACCCTGTAGAAGCTTTTATCTATCAGTTTACTTTAAGCCTCTATCCTTAACAAGTCTTTACATGTGCATCATAAAGGCAAGTCCCATAGCACCTTATTAACTTGTTTATTCTTTCCAGCCCTCTGCATTCAAGCTAAATCACATTATGCAATTAGCTGCTATGAAAACAAATGAAACTTATTCTGTTTTTCAGTGTTGAAGGAGCAGTTAAAAATCTGTCCTCTTCAAAAATTATTTAACAGACTGAGTTAGGATCAGTTTGATGTCTGAATTATTTTTTCCTGTACCACGAAAAGATGCTGCTGCTGAGGTTATGCTTAAAACCATCAAGATGCTGCAAAAAAAATCTGTGACTTGAACAGTGAATTTTGATTACTTAGATAACTTCATCACCTTTCACACAAAAAGAAAAGAATTAATTATTTTTAAGATGTAGGAGTGACAGGGTGGTCTTGACGTGTCACAAAGTTCAACTGGTGGCATATTAATAGTTTTTTCCTTTGAGAAGTCTTGCCTCTAAATTTCAGCATTCAAGTGATTCAATTATTAGAAACTTCTGCTGGCAAGCAAAGGGCAGCACATCTCTGCTGTGCTGCATGACATTCATCTGTATGGGAAGAGGAAAGAGACAGTTACCATGTAAACAAAAGGAAAACAAGGACAAAATCTCACTGGCTCTGTTGAGCTCATCACCAGCCAAGCCTAATTTTGATCAGCTCTCCCTTCATCAGCAGGATCCTCTCCAATGGAATTGACCATAAAAGGAGATTTGGGGGTTACAGTTATCACAGGGATTGACCAAATGTTCAAATACCAATGGAGACAAGAAATTCAGAGTATTTTAAACTGTTGATTTTAGCAGGCATTTGCTTTCTAAATGTGTAATAGGTGACTGTCATCAGAAGAGCTCTGGGTGAATTATTTCATGACCTTCTTTGTGGAGTCAGTTCATACAAGCCTCTTTCCAGTGTTAATGTATTCCCCCAAAAATGCAGGCTGGGTCTGTCCCAGGTCATATGAAAAAATTATTCCAACCCAAGAAACCATGGAGGATTCTGTCCTACTCTTAGCAGTACACTCCAGGAGAAAAACAAAACAAAACAAAACAAAACATTCAATTTATCTTTTTTTGTTGTTGGGGCTTAATTCAGTCACAAAAATATCCTAGTCCTACAAGTGATAGTAAATACTGTTATTTGGGGGGGGATACAGCAGCATACCTGCCTGGGGGATATTATGAAATTTGGGTCTTCAGATTCTTCTATCAAGCATAGGACATCATGAGTGAATAACATTCCCTTCAAACCATACCAAATATACTGTATGGTTAATAAAATGTCATCTAGAAATACATTAGAAAATTCCTTATTCCTCTATGAAAAAAATGGGAAAATATTTTTGTTTGCCATGTGAAGACAGGATTATTTAAAAAAAAGGAGTACATAGAAATCAACTAAAATTTAAATTGTGCTATAATAAGCTGTTCAGAGTAGTTTCAAACTAATTCCCACTGAAAATAAGTGGGATGAATTGAGACAACACAAGTCTCTGCATAAATATTTCTGGAAATACAGAAGGAGGAATGGAAACTTGGTCATAAATTTGCCAAGATGAAGAGAAGGTGTCATTAATGTTTGCTCTCTCTGTATGAGCCATGGGTTCTTCCTCTTGGGGGAATCACAGTGGAAAACTGTAAACAAATTTTTCTGCACAGCATCATAAAATAAACTCCCAGCTCCATATGCAGTGCCAAAGCCATTGCCAGGCAACAGAAAATTATTGCTCTATCTTGAGAGAATGCCCTGAATTTATTATTTTTAGGTCATCCGTTAGTGACACAACTCACAGTTTCACCCAGGTTTCATTCCAGTGAGCCCAGGCTTGAAGGTAAACAGATGTCCAGAAATTTCAGCAGTTTAAGAAACCCCAATCCCCTTAGTTCACCAAACTCTGTAGCTCCTGAGTGACAACAATGAGCAGGCAGCTCAGCAGGAATTAGGAGTTTGGCTGTGCCCACTCAACATTCCCTGGAAATATTACCTGAAGGGCTGCCCCATGGGGAGCTCAAAGGGCATCTGGGGGGGAAAATTCCCTGCTGAAATTTCCCCACAGCCTCTGGACACACCACCACACCTGGGGAACACGCTGGGCACATGCAGCAGCTGTGGCACAGCCTTCACAGGAACCCAGTGGTGGTGACAGGGAAGCCACCACATCCCTCAGCAATTTTTTTCCAGTGCTTAACAATCCTCATGGTTAAAATAACTCTCCTTTTCCTTCTTTCTTGAATTTATAGCTCCCAGTCCTGGAAATTTTATATTAACTACCTTTTTTTGCTTAAAATATTTTGAGAGCAAATGCTCATTCTTTCCTAAGTTTTAATTGGAGAGGAGATGACTTTGGAAGGTTCAAGTCTTTCAAGCAAACAGAAAAGGCACAGCTCTAGTAGAAGCTATAAATTTAGTGCAGGGTTAATGAGGATTATTTACATGCAGAGATGTATTACATGATTGTAATTAATCGTCCTCTTTAGCTTCAGGATTTTAAAATCCCAAACAGAAAGTTTCTCTGTGAGTAGCAATGACGAATTTCTTCCTTTTCAAACGCTTCCTTTCAACTGTGAATGCACACAGTGCCTTTGAGCACAAATCTGAGAACAATTAGGCCTCGTGGATGACACTTTTAAATATAAAACACTCTTCTTAGTATTTTATTTTATTCACCACTGGCTACAAGTGTGCTTCCAGCCAGATTTTTCAGTTTAGGTGGCCAGTGATGATCTGATAAGCTGTGGTTAACTCCAGCACTTGCTGTGGTCTCTGCACACCCAGCAGCTGCACCCTACTGACATATGGAGGTGCAATTAGGTTAAGCTCAGCTCTTAATCACTGTACACAGAAGCAAGTGCTGTCCTGTGCTGGGTGGGGGCTGTTCTTGGTGTCTGCAGGCACCTGGGTGGGAAAAGGGAAGAAAAGCAACCATGACACCCCTTGTGTGCTGAAAATGAGAATAACTACTGCTGTAGTGTCTGAAATAATCAATTATTATTAATGTGCTGGTCCAGGGCATGTCCTGACAGCCTTTGCCTGCAAGGATTTTTGTACATACCTGGCTGTACCTTAAAACAGATGAAGAGTCACTTGTGGCTAAAGAAAAGGAGTCAGCTTTCAGCAGGAGAGTGAGTGAAACCCACCCAAAAAGCTGGGCTGCAGCAAAGACAGGAGGAGAGAAACCACCTGGGACTGAGGGAGGTGAGGAGGGGGCACCAGGGAAAGCTGAGAAGAGAGAGGAAGAGAAGAATCACAGGATGGTTTGGGTTTGAAGGGACCTTAAACATCCTCCAATTCCAACATCCCCTGCCATGGAAGGGAGGAATGAAGGGAAGGAAGAAATCTGTATGTTGTTAGAAATAGCATTGACAATTCTATACAGACTGCAATGACTCTGAAATCCCAATTAAGGCAATGGAAATGCAGAACCAGTAATGCAGAGATGAATCATCTGACCTAAAATAGAGGGAATGATGAAACATACAAGGGAACAAAGTGTGTCATTTTAGCTTTTACAGCAAAATAATTCCAGACATATTCTCTCAAAAATATTTGGCCAACAGAAACTATAAAACAGTGTTGGTTACTGCAGCTCTATGCAGGTACAGTGGAGAATTTCTCTCTTAGAAGTTAACATGGACAGGTCTGCCTTTCTGCAGGTCTCAGACACAAAAGCCAGGCAACACCCAAAGTATCACACATGCCAGCCTGTCTCCAAGAGTGACACTGCCAGTTAAAGATATAAAATAATTCAAAAATCTGTTTATCATCTTTTTTAAAACAGGATGTCAAATACACCATAAATTACCAGGTCCCACTCTCACTTTCTATCTTCCAGTGTAGTCCTATTAAATAAAATGAGACCAGAGCAGCTCTCAGGTCTGCAGCAGTTGGGAAGCAATGGGGAAAAAGTTTCCAATGAAGAGACTTTCCATATTCACAGAACTTTTACAGTCCTAATTTAAATGGAAAAAACCTCCTGCTTAAGGGAGGAAAACCCCATATCCAGGCAGCTGAGCAGCCTGTAAGAGGGGAGAGGAGAGAATTTCTGATGTACGTCACACATTTCTGCAATTTCCTGGGAAAAAATATGTCCTTTCAGTAAGTGTCCATTGACAAGATTTCAGGGGTCAGATTCCTCGACTACTCTAGATCAGCCAGGAAAATGCTAAACTCTCCTGTGAGTGTGTCAGGTTCCAGCTGTAATTCCTCTCTATGCCATCCTTGCAGCATGACACCCTCTGCCTTTTCCCGCTTCCTCATCCACATGCAAAGGGAAATTTGCATTTTTTACCATGTCCTCTCCAACAGGGAACTTGCCTTTTGTATTTAAAGACAACTTTACTGATACTTTGTGCTACTCTGGAAATAGGATGAGACCTCAAGAGGAGAAAGAACAGCCACATACCTGAAATGCCACGGCTGAGTTCTTCTATGCCACTTTGAGACTCTCAATATTTTCTGTGCTTTAATTAGCCAATTATTGGCCAGATAA
Source organism: Calcarius lapponicus (assembly GCA_039654755.1). Lineage (NCBI taxonomy): Eukaryota > Metazoa > Chordata > Aves > Passeriformes > Fringillidae > Calcarius > Calcarius lapponicus. The sequence goes on along the minus strand of CM077462.1, from coordinate 116,275,660 downwards.
GTCCATAATATTTTAGCACAGGCCCAAAATACACCTGCATAACCTTGAAGGCAATTTCAACCCAAGGCCCAATGTCAACATAAGTTTTTCCTAGTCCTGAGTCATCAGCCCTCACAGCTAGTGAAGTACAGACATTAATGCTTCAGACACACAAACATCACAAAGCACAAAAATTAAAAAGCTTAAAGCCAGATTCTGCGTATCTTTATCCTTTGTGCAATTACTTGATTAGCTCTCAGAAGATCTGGATAGTTCTGCCCATCAAAACCTTTTATTTTTAAAGTTTGTGAGCTTTTTCCCCTCAAGAAGGTCCATGACAACACCAAGGAAGATGCTGTAAGAAGTCACCAAGGGTCTGACAAAAAAAACCAGTGCAGCTCATGTGGGGTTTTACCATCAGGGTTGTTTTCAAACAGAAACCCTTGTGCTGTGGCTCTCCAGGACATATTCTTGTTGTAGTGGTCACACATGACCCAGAGCTATGACCTCTGTGAACATAACTAAGAGAAAGAAATTGGAGAGATGGCATTTTTATAATTGAGAGAGGGGAAGCCAACTGTGTAATGGCATGGAGAAATTTTGTCTCTTCACATTCAGTGTTCAAAATTCAATGTACACACAGAGCTGTGTAAGCACACGTAGCTCCCAAATCCCTGGAATTTAACATGTTACAGCCAGTTTGGTGCCCAGCAGGATGCTGGTTCTGGAGAGGCAATCAGCTTCTCTCTTGCCCATTTATCACTGGCTGCTGGGTAATGAACTGCCACAGGGAACTGGAGGAAAGAGTGTTAAACTGACAGAAAAGCAGGTCAGGCAAAAAGGCCTCTTCCAGTGCACTGCTTCTGTCCTTCAGAGCTGTAAAGCAACACTTCCTAAAGAAATCCCCATTCTGTTCCGGGGGCTAAATTCATCATGCATAGAATGTAATTTTACAGTCCAGAATGGACAATAAATTCAGTCAGTAGCCTGAATATGAAGACATCAACAATTCTGTATCTTGGCTATTTTTGCTCTGCCACTTGAGCCTTCCCCTCAGTAATGAATAAATCCATGTGGAGATGACATCAGTCAGAGTGCCCAGGCCATAGCAACGCAAAGCTGTCCCTCAGCTGTCACAGGGCAGAACTTCTACTCATGGCCTGAAAGCAAGTGTTATTTCCTCATCTCACACCATGGGCATGTCTTTAGAGTGCACAGAAAGGCATGAGAATAAGTCTGAAGCTGTTATAAATTGTTATTGAAATATGCATTTTGTCATCTAAGAATCAGCATGTTAACATAAGAAATTAAATTAAATTAGTGACACAACAGCACCCTGGCACTATCTGATGAAACAAAGAAATGAAAACATATTTTTTCAGCAAGTCAATACCTTTCCTTCCTAACTTTTGCACTTTTTGCTTGACAAGAGCTTACCACACATCACCTCTAACACTTGGGTACAATTGCTGAAAAGAAAAATCATCTACTCAACATACCCCATGCTTTTCCAACATCTCAGCAATGCACAAACGCAAATGGACTGGCTGAAATTCTGGAAACTGCTGTCCATCTCTGTGGAATCTCTGACCCCAGAATGTTGTCATTTGAGGCCAAACTGACTGATACTGAGGAGTGAAAGCATCAAGCTCACTTTTCCAGTGTACCATAGCCCTAATAGCTCTTTGGTGCTCTCTCTGATTCACTTACACGAACCTTCTCAAGAACTGAGGCTACAGCCACGCTGCTTTCTGCCAAGAAACTCGATCCCTAAAGCCACATTTACAGGAAAGCAGGACATTAACAGCATTACTGTACTAAAGCAAAATCTTGCACTATCATTCCGTTTGTTCTTCCTGGAAATTAACTTTGTTAAACATGAACCAAAACGTAAGTCCTCCTATTTATTTTTTTTTAATCATAAGCACCAGAAATTTTTTTTTCTTGCTTTTCCTTGCTTGAACTTATTGTCTGGACAGAATAATAGAAAGTGCTTGCCATATCATGCATCTCTCCATTTGGTTTTTCCTGAATTTCTTTCATGCACAATGAGCTGGGATGAACACACTCGTAACTAGGAAACCAAAACCACTTTTTAATATTCTTACACACTTCCACTGTAATCAGAATACTCAGGATTTTAATTTTAGAAGGCTCAGACACCAAACTCCAGCTGAAGTTACACAGAGCTGGGAGAGCTGCTAACACAAAATTGCACCGTATCTGCTGCGCTGTGACAGATTTTCTATTTCAGTTGCTCCTGCAGCTTTTCATCAACGTGTTTTTTAGAAATACCCACCAATTTGCAACCCCTTCCTAGCTGCAAATGAAGGCTTTTTTATGCTTCAATCATAGTAACCCATGACTGTCAGCCCACTTAAAAAAACCACACACCAATACCTGTGGCTTATTTCTCTCTGAATTATTGTCCAACCTGTGGAACAATCACCTTTTTAAATAAGAATGTGTTTCTTGCTATTTAACAGCTTTCTAGGGTAGTATTGCCACCCAGCTTGCCACTGTCTGGCACCATTTATCTGAACCTGTCCGAGCTGCTGCATGTGGGCTCCAAGTGGAAAATATTAACTGGATTGTGCTATTTGCAGAAGAATGAGACTGACACCTAAAAAAGCTCAAGACTTGGCACTCAGAAGCAATACCAGGAATGAAGGCAGTTTTACATTATTCTGTTTTTTAGTTATTTTCCTGGTAAGAAATTTACATCTTCAGGAAGAGTCTTGTCTGTGTGTCTTGTATCACACCAGTAATGGAAATAGCAAATTTTTTTTAATGTTCACATTGTGTATCTCACTGTCTGGTTTTCCCTCTGAATACTGAGAAGTGTCTTTACTTTCATGACAAGATAAGTGAGAGGTTTTAACTAGAAAAGGTAAGATTCCTTACTTTACCTGCTAGTATTTGTTATAGGAAGTGTCATCTGAACACATGAGAAGAAATAAATAAAAGTCCAGGCAACCTTTACAGTGCAGAGCTGTCAGCAATGAGAAACTGGTGGAAAATTCTGTGTTTGCATTTTGGCAAGTCATTAAGTTTTGGCAGAATATTTGGAATCAATAAAGAGAGACCTCTGGAGTTCCCAGGAACATCTGCATTCAAAGGAATGGGTTCATTCACGTGTGTTCTGTGATTCCAGGTAACTGTGCTCCACATCCCAGGTGTTCTGGGATAGAAGCTGGTGTCTGAAGGAATGGGGTAACAGCCACAGCATTTGCCCCACTGTAAGATTTTCAGGGGCAGAGAGACAGACGGCAGTTTCTCAGAGATTAACTATCTCCCTCTGTGATATGTCCTGGGCAATAATCAGTTCCAGAGGATTTGGTGAGAAACAAGAGACAAAACCCTGTGCCTGGGGTTTTGCATTTCCACTTTTACAGGGCTTACAGGAGGAGTTGGAGCTGGAGAAGCCCCACAGCCAAGGTGCTCCAGCAGGACACACCCCCAAAGCCACCAAAATACAGAACAGATCACTCTGCATGGACAGAAGACTCAAAGAAAATTTACCAAGATGAAAAATGTTAGCATCTCCATCTAGTCAAGGTTCCCCCATGGAAATGAAGCTGCTTCTTCTGTCCTTATCCTCTCTCCTCTCTCAAAACCAAACTCCTCTCTGCAAAACTCTTTCCCAGCTGTTAATAGAGGAGTGCCTCAGGATATCTGAGCTACTTCTAGGTTCTCTGTAGGAAAAGAACCTGATGTCATTAGATTTAAATTAAACACACAAGGTCCAAATCTTCATTAAAAAGAATTCTCGGGTCCCTACATGTAAAAGAGCTGAAACTACAGATCTCAAAAAAAAGACAATTATCTCCAGGATATGACTTCATTTCAACTATTTTTATATTGAAAATGTTAGTGTCACAAACACTGAACTATTCAGAGTACACAATTTTGCCCTTCAGTGCAATATTTACACAACGAAAACCAGTAATTCTCATACTTTCAAGCAGTGCAAGGGTTTCAGTTTTTACATGTTAATTTGCTCACAATGTCCATGTATAATCATCCTTTATTTTCTTTGAAGTTTCTTTACATTCTACATTTTGCAGGGGCTCAGTTTTTAACAAAATTCCAGTGATAAAGCTTGTTGGCAAGTATGATCCAAAGTTAATCTGAGCAGTTATTGGATACTCCAAATGGAGAACAAACCTTATACTTAACAAACATGCACCTGGTAATAACAGCTGCAACCACACATAAAGATGAAAAATATATCAAACTAAGCCCCCCATCAAAGCATCTAAAATTAGAAATGTTAGAAAATACATTCATAAACAAGCTAATCTTGAAGAACCAGAATACATTCAAATAATTGGGAATGGTACATTTGACAAAATTAACCTACTTAGAGAAAACTTAAACCCCCAATCATTCTAGAGAATGAATTCCTTCCCTAGATTTCATTAGGATCAAGAAAAATCTGATTTACAGGAATATAAGACAACCATAAACTTTAAAAACATCGAGTCAGTCAGGCTCAATAAGGAACTACAACCAGATTATGTCTTTTTGAATCACAGAATCTTGGAGGACTGCATTTAAAATTTTCTCAAATCATGTGTTTGTAAGAATGATAAAATTATAGAATCAAAGAACATTAAGGGTTGGAAGGTGATCTTGTCCCACCCCCCTGCCATGTCAGGGACACCTTCACTGTCCCAGGGTGCTCCAAGCTCCAATGTCCAACCTGGCCTTGGGCACTGCCAGGGATCCAGGGGCAGCCACAGCTGCTCTGGGCACCCTGTGCCAAGGCCTCACCATGCTCAAAGTGAAATTTTTTTTAATATCTAACCTAAATTTCCCCTTTTCCAGTTTGTACCCATTCCCCCTGTCTTGTCACTCCAACCCTTCATGAAGAGTTTGCCTCCAGCTTCCTTACAGGTCTCTTCAGATTCTGAAAGGTGTTTTGAGGTCTGCACACAACCTTCTCCAGGATGAACACCCCAGTTTTCCCAGCCTGTCTCTGTAGGGGAGGTGCCCCAGTCCTCTTATCAATTTCATGGCCTCTTCTGGACTTGCTCCAGCAGAATTATACAAGGCACTGCATGGGCTCTGTTCCACTGGCTGCACTTTCACTGGGGGATCTGACAAATTAAAAATACTGGTAATAAATACCTGCACAGCAAGACACACAAATGTAAGACCACCTTTCAGCAGGGTAATTTGGGACAGAGATCCTCCATCTGTGCCACAGGCCCTTTTGGAGAAGCACAGTTAAGAAATTATGCAAGACCAACTAGTTTCTGCTTGGCTGAGAAGTAACTCAGCCCACATGAGGGGAAAAAAAAAAAGAAAAAAAAGAAGAAGAAGAAGAAAGCTCAGGTTAGCTCCCCAAATCCTCCCCTGGCAGCCCAGCCAGCCTCACTGCACAAACTGGTTTATGGGAACAGATGCAAGTGCTTTCCCAGTTGTTTGTTCCCATCACCACAGCAGCCCCCGTGCCAGAGCAGTTGTCTGCACGGCAAAGCAGAGCAGGGAACTCTTCCAAAGAGCTTTGCTGGGGTTTTGTGCTGGCTCACAAAGCCACACTCGCATCAGGGCACGAGTCCCTGAGTGAAAAAAACCCCACTCCTTTTACAAGCAGCTTCCCCAGTTTCCAAAGCTACCAAAAGATCCAGCAATGACAAAACAAACCCCCAAGATCTGGAGAGGGGAAAAAGGAGCCAGACCCAGTAAGGCACATCTCCTTCCTTTACGTGGGTTTTAGCCCATTTGAAACAAAACCTTGGCAAAAAAGGCTTTAACACATCCCTAAAAACATTCCAGGGATTCTACAGCTGCTTCAGAGTATTTGTGACTTAGGTGGGATATCTGAAAGCACACTGAAAACATGTATGGGATTAGATGCTAATCTCTAGAGCTGTCCTTAATGAAAAGATAACGTGCCAGATTAGCTTTCGACAAAAACAAGAGGAATCTTGTAATTCCTAATTTCTGTTTTAATACTTGCATTTTGACACATAAAGCCCTATTCAGGTATTTAATTCAAAGCGGATAATCACGATGAGAAGCCAGCCTAAAGCAATGATAATGGCCATTATAATTTTTTTTTCAAATCAGCAGCTACAAAGGGGCTGAGCCAAAACCCACCGAGATCTGGGCGCTTGTGTGTCCCTGGTGGCAACAGAGGGTGGTGGGCTGGCTTTGGAGGGGGACGGTGGTGGCCTCTGAGGGACAGTGGGTGGCTTGTGAGTGGGATGGTGGTGGCCTTTGAGGAGTTTGAGAGTGGTCTTTGAGGGCCACAGTGGGTGGTTTTTGAGGGACACTGGGTGGCTTGGGAGGGGTTCAATGGGCAGTGAATGGGACATTGGGTGGCTTGGGGGAGTCGGTGGCTTTTGAGGGGGACAGTGGGTGGCTTTTGAGGGGGACAGTGGGTGGCTTTTGAGGGACACTGGGTGGTTTTTGAGGGACACTGGGTGGCTTGGGAGAGGTTCAATGGGCAGTGAATGGGACATTGGGTGGCTTGGGGGAGTTGGTGACTTTTGAGGGGGACAGTGGGTGGTTAAGGGGGACAGTGGGTGGCTTTTGAGGGACACTGGGTGGTTTTTGAGGGACACTGGGTGGCTTGGGAGGGGTTCAATGGGCAGTGAATGGGACATTGGGTGGCTTGGGGGAGTCGGTGAATTTTAATGGGGACAGTGGGTGGCTTTTGAGGGGGACACTGGGTGGTTTTTGAGGGACACTGGGCGGCTTGGGAGAGGTTCAATGGGCAGTGAATGGGACATTGGGTGGCTTGGGGGAGTCGGTGAATTTTAATGGGGACAGTGGTGGCTTTTGAGGTGGACAGAAATGTGAGGGGTTCAGGGGTGGCTTGTGAGGGACACAGCGGGAGGCACTAGGCACGGTGCTTCTTCACAGACCACACTGGGCCTTACCCCTACACCTAAAAAACCCCAATAATAATAACAACAATAACAATCACAATAAAACCTCACGACGAAACAAGTACAAATGTCGGAGAATCGCGCGCTAACGCCGCACGCGGGTTCCCCTCACACCCACAGCACACAGGCCGGGGGGGGGGGCGGTGGGTGCGGGTCACCACAGCGGCACCTCCCGAACCTCTCCGTGCCCCGCCACACGGACCCGTCCCTCCGCGTGTGTCCCCCCCCGTGCCGGGCCACCCCCACCCGCACGGCGGCAGCGGCTGCCTCAGTTTCCCTGCGGCGGGGCGGGCTGAGGGCGGCGGCCGTGGCGCTGCGGGCGGTGCTGCCCGCGCTGGAAGGCGGCCGGCCGGGCGGGCTGTCGGTCGATCTGTCTGTCGGTCGGTCGGTCGGGGGATCCCCGCTGCCGTCCCCGCTCCATTTCCCCGTTCCCCCCGCCGTCCCCCCCCCCCGCCGCGCCGCCCCCTCGCCCCCCGCTCCCCCCCGGCCCGGCCAATCGCGGCGCCGCGCACGTGACGAGCGCTCCCCGCGATGACCTCATCCCTCGGTTGTGGGATGACGTCAAATTCAAGATGGATGGAATCACGGCGGCGGCGGCGGCAGCGCGGGCTGAGCCCTGAGCGGCGGCGCCGAGGGGGGCGAGCAGGGGGGGGCGGCGGACAGGGTGAGTAGCGCCCGCGTGTCGCGCCCGTCCCGGGGGCTGCCCGCACCGCGCGGGTCTCCCCGCGCACAAATCCGTCTTTTCCTGACGTAACTCTGAGGTGTTTTTTTTTTTTTTCCCCCTTTTTTTTTTTTTTTTCCTCTTTCCTCCTTCTCCCCCCCCCTTCCTCCACCGAGCGGGGATGCGGCTCCGAGGCGCATGCGCCGGTTACGAAACTCTTCCCCCCGTCCTTGGGGGGGCGCGGCGCAGGCGCCCGGAGCGGGCGGGAGGTGCCCGCGGCCGCCGCCGCCACATCGCCCGCCCCGCCTGAGCCCGAGCCCCGAGGGGGAGGCGCGGGGGAAGCGCTCAGGGCGCATGAGCGCGGCCGGCAGCGATGGAAGGAAGGAAGGAAGGATGGATGGATGGATGGAAGGAAGGAAGGCGGGGAGAGGCGGGTCGGGAGCGGAGCGGGGAGAGGCGCGCCGCTCTCCGGCTTTCCCGGGCTGTGGCGCCTCAGGAGCCCGTTACCCGCTGCAGCGGGGCGTGAGGGCCGCGAGGGTCCGGCCGCCGCAGGGCGTGAGGGACCGGTGCTGTGAGGGATACCAGGCACCGGTGGTGAGAAGGAGCGGCCGCCCGAGGGCTGTGAGGGACCGGCGGGCCGGCGCTTCCCCCTCCTCCGCCGGCGGCTCCGGGCTCATCCCCCCGCTGCCATCCCAGCCCTAGGACGAGAGAGAGGCGCCGGGAGGGCCGTGACTCGGGGGTGCCACGGCTCCTCCCCGGGGTGTCTGGAAGGGAGACGCGTTTCATCTCCCCCCAGCGAGGTCCCCGCGTGTAAGTGCAGGCAGGTACCAAAGCTCGTCAGTGTCTGTCAGTCTAGAAAGGGGAGGTGTCCGAGGATGGACCGGGCTCTGCTCGGTGGTGCCCGGCAGTGGCTGGGACCCGATGCACAGACATCTCGCCTCAGCATAAGAACTTTGCTGTGTGGTGCCCGAGCACTGCACAGATTGTCCGGAGAGGCTGTGGAGTGTCCCTCACTGGAGATATTCCAGAACCGTCTGGACACAATCCTGTGCCGTGTGCTCTGGGCTGGCCCTGCTGGAGCAGGGAGGTGGGAGCAGATGACCCACTGTGGTCCCTTCCAGCCTGAGCCATTCTGTGGTTCTGTAAACAAAGTGTGGCTTTGCTACTCCGAGCTGGATTATTCATCAGAAGGATGAAGCACATTTCACAGTCTGGCGGGGAAATCCTCAGTGGTGGGCTGCACAGAAAGTTGTGGAAGGTGTTTTACCTGGGCACAGCTGTCAGAGAGAACTTTGCTATAATCCTCTCTAAAATCCAGGCTGATGTTATGTTTGGATGGGATGAGGCTCGTGTAAATAAACAGAAGAAAACCTTCAAGGAGTTACTATTAGGAAATAATTGAGGAATTTGTGTGTATTGAGTAAGCTCATCTTAATAATTAAATAGCAATTGTTTTAGTAGCTCTTCCTTTTTTTGGACTCCCAGTGGAAGTAAGAGGTAGGTAGGCTGTACATACAAGAAGAGATTGTGATGAATTACACAATCCCAGAGCTTTTTGTGAATACACTGAATATCTTGTAGTTAATATTTTATCCTTAGATAAATTAATGTGAAACTAGGTTTTTTTTAAATGTATTTGTGTACAGGAAGTCTTTTTGATATTAAATCAGGAGTAGTCAATGCACACTGCAGGTAAATCTAGTACTGTTTTATGTGTAGGTTTAGTGTTCTGTTCTGACTTTGCTCAAACTGACAAAGTGCTCTGACTAAAATTTTCCACCAGCATTATGCTGATCCTCTTGAGGGGAAGTTTGGAGCAAATTTAAGCAACTGTTTTTATAAACCTTGTTAGCAAAAAACCCCAGATTATGTGGCCATCTCTTGGGTGGAGGGGATCCAACATCCCATTCTCTCAGATGTGTGTTTCACCCATATGCTGCTGTAATTTCTTAAGAATATTTTGTTTACCTGTGGAAAGTCCACCCAGCCTGACTGGATTGTGATCATTTCAGGAGCTGTCATTTAAATATTCACACCAGGGGCTTGCAGGGAGGTGTCACAAACTGGAACCTCTGCAGTTTTCAGCTGCAGAGCCAGACCAGGATTCCTTGGGGATTTCACCACTTGTGAGCTCCCCTGATCCTGCTTCAGTGTTCAAGGTACCTTATCCTATAGAACACCTTAGCATTCTTACTGAATATAAAGCAGGCAGCAGCTTTTAGGAGGTTCCCAAAGTCCTTTTTGTGGTGTGCATTCAGTGATAAATGTGAACTTTTGTGCCTCCTGTTACCGTGTGTAGGTTCCAAGTGCCAGGGTGATACTCTGCCACATCCATCTCACACTGAGAACCCCCTGGATCAGTAGAAGCTGGATATTGCTGAGAAATTAGGTTTTCTGAGCTCATGGGAGAGTTTTGTGTGTGTGTTGCTAGAGAATATTTGCACACAGAGAATTAAATTAAGTGCTCTGATCATCTGGCTGATCACACTTTGCTCAATATTAGTTCAGGGTAGATCAACCTTTGGATTTAAAAGAACAACTTGGCAGAAAGCCTTGAGCTTTCTTACTCTATTGAAGCTGTTTTGTTTTAAGCTTCAGGATGTGAAGCAGTAACTGTTAAAAACCAACCCTCTGGAGCTTTCAGGGTTTTAAAATTTGCTTTATCTGCAAAATGCTGATAACTTCAGTGCGTGACCAAGTGTGGACTCGGAGCGGAGAGGAAGCTGAGCTGTAATCAGCACAAGGTTTGCTCTGCTCTGGGAGGGGCTGTGCTCTGAGTCACATGCTGCAGTTGCAACAATTTCAGCTCTCATTAAACTTTTGAGCAACTGAGCGCCTTCATTTTGAAATCAGTCTCATGTAATGATCTGAGATCCTCAGAAAGCAGCAGAAGTCTTCAGAAGCAGCAAAGTCATGGAAAGACTGCAATATGCCCTGTTTTAAAATGGGTGTTCTGTGCAGGGGTGGGGGGTTCCTTCCCAAATATTTGTTGTAGTTTAATATTAGTCTTTGTACTGGAGTGTTTCCATTTTTTTCCCTATTGATAATATTAAAGACATCAGTTCTCTTATATTTTCTTTCAATCAACGGTGAAATAAAAATAAATTTGTTGTCTTTTATTATTGACTACTTTTTGCTGTTTTGGAACAGTACAGGCATATTTTGTGAACAAGGAAACAAAGTGTTGGGTGAGTCTTCAATCTTCCTTAGCTCCTTCCATCTCCACCTCCATCAGTTCATCAATCTTGCTGTCCATCACAAATATAAGTTTCAAAATCCCCTGGTCTTGGTTGCTGAGGTGTTTTCCCTCTGACATGCAGTGAAACACCACATCCTTCTTGTGAAAATTCACTCCATGCACTCTGTGATGAAAAGACATGAAAAATCCTTTGTCCAAACACATATTTTTTTAAATGCCACAAAACTTTTCCTTTGATAGTAATTAGCATACAACTAAATTGTATTCTTTGGGAAAGGAAGAAACATTCTTCCCTTTTTTGTCTGGGAGCATTAATCTCCTTATCCAAGGTTTATCCTACCTCAGTACTGAAGAGTGTGAATAACACTGAGGTTGCAATTCATTCTCATCAGCCTCTGACAAGGTGTGGTTACTGCGGGACAGTTCTGACACGGGGCACAGTGAGTGTCCCCTCCACCCCCTCACAGTCTGCTCTGGACACCTTTGTGAATATCTCCAGAGCGCTTCTGAAAAACAGAGTACTTGGGACAGTAAATACGCCTCACAAAGCCCCTTTTCATGTAAATTAGGAGCCATGGAAGGAAGAGCAGCAGAGTTACAGTGATTTCTGATCACTGCCACACTGTCATAACCAAAGGGAATTTGTTTATGCTGTACCAAGACATAACTCTGAGTACAGTCCTCCAGCTGTTGAGGTTAAGGGTCAAATTTCCTGGAATTCAGTAAAAATATCACCATCTCAATTCTCATAAATACTTTGGAGGAGTAAAGAAAATACCGTACTCTTGTTCATGGAGCTGGATTTTTAAATTATTTTTTTAAACTATGTAAGACATAGCCTACCTTCAGTTGCTTGTGGAATGGAGTAAACTGAAAATCTTCCACATGCTATACATGAGTTTGTAAATCTCTTAATGTAAAAGTCAGCTAAAATTGCTGTTGTCTTTCCTGTCTCATCTTCCCAGTATCTTGGCCAGAATCAGTGATGGCTGAATGACATTTTCTTTGGATCCCTTCAGTGGGAGGAAGATACCTGCTTTCCCTGAATCATAACTTTCTCACTTGGAATTTTTTAGGCTCAGCTTTTATATTCTGCATCTTTCAGATTAAATGTGTGACTTTTCCACCTCATGTCTCATTTTCATAAAGAAACCTTAGTGTGAACACGATTCTGTTGATAGAATGGTACCTTACAGGGATGTGTGGCTTCTCTTCCCATCCAAAATACACTGTGCCTGTAAAAAGCACCATTTATAGTAATAGAAATGTGAGCACAATTAGGGTTTGTCATTTTTACTACACTAGCAAAATTAAAAGCTGTATGTTGACAACTTTTTAATGTGAATTAGGCCAGTTAATGTGTCTCATCTAGAAAAGCAGATGACTGAATATTACTCCATTTGATAAGTATATCTCAGCATTGCCAATAAAACAATAAAACCAACGTGTAGAAATAGTGCAAGTGTACACATTTGGTCTGCAACTCTTTAAATTTCATGCATTCTTACCAAAAAAATGACAAGTATTTCTGGAGGTGAGATTTCTGTAGGTGTTTAAATTCGATGGCCATCAAGCCGTTCAGACTTGGCCCATCAGAGAGTTTATTTGCCACATTACAAAGCAAACGTTGCTTTGTATTTTGCATTACAAAACAAACATTTCAAGGGAATGAAAGATGAAGAACTCCAAGGGAAAGATGTTTTTAAACTTTTTAATGTTTTGATTTACTTTACAGCAATTTGGAGGCTGAGTTACACACCTTTTAGTCGAGTCATGGAGGCCAGGACAAATATCAAATTGTGTTTGATGTGATTTAATCTTCACTAAATGTTTCAGGAAGAACTTTGAGAGCTCCCATTTCCCTGCCCTGTCCCTTCCATCCTGTCGCTGGATCCGCTCCCTGCTCTGACACAGGCGGCCCTTCCTCGGAGGGGGAGGAGGGACACGGGCTGCTCCCTGCAGGAGCGATCCCTCCTCAGGGAGGATCCCTGCTCTGAGAGCAAGATGAAATTGCACCCTGAGCTGCTGCTGCGTTGTAAACAAGAATGGGAATGACAAGAGGAGCTTTGTGCGCTGACATTCTGTAGTTTGCTGCACGTCAGGGGGAGCTATTTTAAGTGTCAGAACGTGAAACTGAGGCTATGATCTGGATGTGAAAAGTAGCCTCTAATTTCTGAGTCAGTTTCATGTCTGTGTCAGGTTAGCTGCTAATTATCTGTCTAGAGCGTAGGGCAAAACAGACTGCGAATATTCACACTGAAAGGAGGTTTAGATTAGATATTAGAAAAAAATTCTTTGCTGTGAGAGTGGTGAAGCACTGGCACAGATTGCCCCACTTCCACTCTTGGAAGTGTTCAAGGCCAGGTTGGATGGGGCTCTGAGGAACCTGGTCTGTGCCCATGGCAGGGAGGTTAGAGCTGGTTGGTCCTTAAGGGCCCTTCCCAAACCATTCCGTGATTCTATGATTATAAAATTTCTTCTTTTTCTCTCCCTAAATTTCTGCTTTCGTATGTGTGGAGGATAAATAGGTAGAAATTAGTCCATCAATTTCACACACTGGCAAGCATGTTATTAATCTGATTTTATGCCTGTCTTCATACCAGTGAGTCTCTCTGTGCTTCTAACCTATTGGAAATGAAAAACGTTTGTCTTCATGGAGAGAGTTCACAGTGCTGTCTGGAGGGGAAAACAGCCATAGCAGTGAGATCTCATTTCATTAAATCCAGGAAGACAGAACCCCCAAACTTGCAGCAAGAGATTAAGTATTCAGGTAGCAAAAGATTATAGAAATTGCAAACAATATTCCTGTGTGGGTTTGCAGCTTTTACCTACAGGTTTTGGGGGTATAAAGGGAGAAGTGTAAATCTGTATGTGCTGTGGAAGAGTATCTGTGTTGCAAAGGCTGTTGATGGGAGAAGAGACATTTCATAAACTGTTGTCAAATTCAAATCATAAGAGTCCTTGAGTAGAAGCTTAAGCAGTGTAGGTTCGTTTTTCATCTGGACTTGTGACAGACAAGTAAAGGACCTTTCAACTCTTTTGGTGCCTGAAACAGCACCAGAATTGTCAGAGCCATCAGATCCTCAGCAAAGCATTCAAATGAATGCAATATTCCTGCATTTTCCAGGGGATGCCCCAGGAAGTCATTTGTAATTTTTGGCTGAGTCTTAAAATCCAGATTTCTTTGCTTTCTTTAGTGGGTTTGTCCCTGCCATGCTTCTTGTGTGTTTTCCCTGTTTAAACCTGTTCAGTGTCTGTCTCTTCTGTGTGATTCCTCCTTCATCCTCGTATTCTCTGCTTCCACCTGCACTTCCTTGCAGCCCTGGCTGAATTGTTGCATCTCAGGGATGGTTTCAGAGCATCATCTTTCCCACTGCCCCCCAGCACACTGTTAATGGAGCTGCTTCAGCTGGCACTGATTTCCTTATTGTGGAAGTCAGAAGGCAACATCAACATCTCTTAGTTGCTCATGTATTTGAGGGTGAAACCACACATAAATATCTGCCTGATTCTGTCTGGGATGTTTCAGCTGTAAAGTTGGTGGCTCTGTTGTTTCTAAAGGTGAAATTTCAGATGAAGTAAGCTGATGGAACAACTTCCTGACAAAGAATGGGCAGGTGCCTGGCTCCTCTTGCTGGAACCCTGATGCTCATTTGACCTCTCAGTGAGCTGATTAAGCTGCCTATCCTAGAAAATAGCAAACAGATCTAAAAATCTGGAATTATTTTATTTATTTTTGTTCCTTGCTTAATTTTAAGGACTTGAATTAACTCACTGGGAGATCAAATAAGCAGAGCTGGTGAAAGGAAGGGGAGAGTAGCACAGGGCTGGGAGGAGATGTGAGAGTAAGGAACAGAGTAAAGGAAGGGGAGCTGCCACTTCAAAGGGAGGTTGCTGTTGAAGATCAAGAAACTATTTGGCCTAAGATTAAGCTTTTTCACCCTTCCCTTGTGAAGAGCTTTCCTGAAATTTATTTTACAAAACTTATTTTGAAATAGTAGAGGCATCTTTTTCTGTCCTTGTTCAAAATATAAAATAAAAAAAAGTTATACCAAATATGGTACTTAGGCTTTTGAAATCTAATTTTCTAAGATCAGTGGAGGGCTGTTGAAGGAGGGGATTAGAGGACTGGAACATCTCTCTTAAAACGAAAGGCTCGGGGAGCTGGGCCTGTTCAGCCTGGAGAAGGGATGGCTGAGAGGGCACCCCATTAATGTATATGAATCCCTAAAGGGGGAGTGGCAAGAGGGTAGACCAGGCTCTGCTCCGTGGTGCCCAGAAACAGGACAAGAGGGAATGGGCAGAACTGATGCCCAGGAAGCTCCACCTGAACATGAGGAAGAACTTCTTCCCTGTGCAGTGACAGAGAACTGGGACAGATTGTCCAGAGAGGCTGTGGAGTCTCCCTCTCTGGAGATATTCCAGAACCATCTGGACACAACCCTGTGCTGTGTGCTCTGGGCTGGCCCTGCTGGAGCAGGGAGGTTGGACCTGGTGACCCACTGTGGTCCCTTCCAGCCTGAGCCATTCTGTGAAGGCTGACACTAAAATCTCTCATTGGCTTCACAAAGGTTCCTGCTGCACTGGCCCTTCCTGGGTCTGGATCCCAAACTTAGTCACTGTTCCTGCTGAGGACCAGCAGCTGCTGTGGCATGAGGCACCTGCCACCAGACTGTGGGAGATTTCCTGATGTGCTCCTGCTGTTTCCATGATGTCACCTGAACATCATGGAAGAACAGAAGAAAGCTTTGTTTCCAGTCAGTAGTGAAGGTGGCTGGAAAAAAAGGGTTAGAGAGAATAAAAGCAGATTATCTGGAGGAAAGATCTGAGGTAGCTAATCACAAAACAATCTACAGCTGAGAAGTAGGAGTACTCAAACACCTGGAACTAAATCTGGTGTTACAGGAGACTGCCAGGGCTGTGTATGCACGCAAGCTTTTGTGTGGGGCTCAGCACAGGCAGCCAAGCACTGGCTTTGGGGAACCAGTTCTTGTCTCCTGTGGCTGTTCCTATTGCTGCCTCTTCAGTTATGCCAATGCAGTAGTTCCTGATGTGGTTCACTATAAAAATCAACCAGCATTTGAAAAGAAATAATGTTGGGTGTTTATTTATTGTCTGTTCTGCTACGTCATACGGGCCTGCAAATATTTGTACTGGCACAGCTGAAGGAGGAGTGACCTGCAGTGTGCAGGTAAGATGAACACAAGAGAGCAAGGATGACTTGGATCAACTTTGTTATTGAAAAGTATTCATGCAGTGAAATTTTAACAGATTGTACTCTGACTCTGGTATTCTTTGGGTTGATTTTTTTTCCCTACTTCTAAATATTTCAGGCTTTCACATGATCTGGGTAAATGTCTTAAAATGGCTCTGCGAAACAGTTCTGGTGGCTTTTTTGCTATTGTTTGTTTAATTTCTGCCTGTTGTGTCTAAAGGCTATTAAGCTGAAAGTCAAGCCCTTGAATTAGGAAATACCAGGATTAAAGCTGCCTTTGGAGGATTGGTTTGGTCCTTTGCCATTTGTGTGCATTGCAGCCTTGGTTACTATTAAAGTGACAGAGTTAAATTGCACCGTGTGTGACTGCAGGGATGTTTATGTCTGCGGTGTTTCATGGGATAAATTGAAGTTGTTGTAGGAATGAAGAAGGAAACCATGGCCAGAAGGATGGGTGACTGCTGGATTCTGCTTTAGTCCTGCAGATTTTACGCCACTCTCTACTGGTTACACTGCACTGCTGGGTTATGTGGGCAGAGGGACACAGTAATTACATGGTGTTTACTCTGCCAGTTTGAAAAACACAAGGGCAAAGCAGATTAAAATTAAAGATCTTAAAATATTTCAAAACATTTAACTAATGCACTCGATTTCCACTGTGTCCTTGAAGTGTGGGTTGTGCAGCAGCTTCTATTGAATGTCTCATCACCACAGTTAAAGTTTCCTAAGCTCTGTTGATCTGCTACCTCCATTTACCTTCTGCAACTTGCATCCAAGAGGAGTCACTTGAGTTTGCAAACTCACTTTCTTCCAGGTGAAGGGGAAGATGCTCTCCTGGAGCACTTAAAGCTCTGTAAGTGTTCATGGGTGCTCAGACCGTGAAACTGGATTAGGGCCAGCCACACTCTGCCACTTTAAATTGCAGTGGCATCCACAAAGGAGGAGGGTAATGAACCACCATCCTCACACCCCCACCTCCATCCTCCCAGTGTTCTTAAGTAAAACATAGAAAGCAAAGCAAAGCAGATTGCTTTCTCAATTTGAGATTGACTGCAATGCTTTTTATAGATGGAGGTGTGGGGGAATTATGCATTATAGCTATCTAAGGTGAATTAAGGATAAATTAGTGTTTATGAAATGACACTGCAAGGCACTGAAATACTCAGTAAAGACTGATCTGGTGAGGAAACAGCATTCTGGTTTTGCTGTTGCCATGTCACTATGAACTCATTTGGTATTTTTAGGTGTAGAAGTGGTAGCTCAGTCCTTGATATGATCAGTGCCCTGAGACACTGCATGCAGCATCCTTTAAGTCATTTCTCAATAAAACAAATTTAGCCTTTGATCACTTACTTATACCCATTAGTTTTAAGATTTACCATTCTCATTTGTTAACCATGGGGTTGTAGCTTCCCAGTACTGTTTTTTTATATTGATAAACTTTACAGTTTTGCTTGTAAGCTGGTGAACAGTGAAACCTTTCTGTTGAAGTTGCATATATCATGTACAAATTAAACTAAAAACTAGTTTCTCAAATCAGCTGTAAAAGTAAGAGAACTGCTTTTAACAGACATTGACTTGTTTTACAACCACCATGGAGGTAGTATAGAGAGTATCCATGAAAAAAATAAGAGAATTTAATATTGTTGATTTCTCTATGTGTGTTCTTGTGCGCAAATATATAAATTGCAACTCCTGCCATTGAATTTCTTTGTTTAACTTAAAACCTGGTTATCTTCTTTTGTTAAACTCTCATCAGGAGCAGTATACTGAGTTATCAAGACATATCAAGTGTGGAATGGGCTGTGTTTTGAAGCACATGGATCATGGAGATTTCTGCACTGCAGCTTAATTTGTCCTTATTGTACTCTTGGATGCAGCCAAGAGTAACTGTTCCTCAGATATATGGGTTGTGGGCATAAAGTGCTCTAATGCTAATGAATGAAACGGGGATTTCAATTCTCTGATTGCTTTTCATCCTGAGCAAAGCAATGCAGGGATACTTCAGTGAAAACTGACATTTCCCAGAAACCAGATCCCGGTTTTCCAAAATCCCATTTCCCAGAATCCAGTGCAGTTTTAAGTGGCACCTACAGTTAGAAGTAGATATTAACAGCACTTATTAAGCATAAGTAAATGCAATGAATTTTGATTACAGGCAGTAATGCTGTTTCCTTCTCCCTCCCCAGTATTAATGCCCTTTCCATCATCCTATTAAAAGTGACAACAAAACCCCCTTAATTTGTCTAGTCAGCAGGAGGCTGTCAGGGTTGCTTAGCCTCAGAAAGGTGAGTTGCTATAACTAAGCTTTATATACCTGATCCAAGAGTCCAGAGTTTATCAATCCAGTTGTCAAGATAGATCTTTATAAAGCTGAAGCAGAGAAAGTGAAATGATTGAACTGTTCCTCCCTATGGAGAGGTGTATTACAGGAAGAGAACACAGCCCATCCATCCATCCATCCATCCATCCATCCATCCATCCATCCATCCATCCATCCCCCAGTTAGTTAGGTGCAATATTCTTGGTGTAAGATTAGCAATTAAAAGGATTTTTGAAAGTGGGCAGATAAGCTGGTTCTTCCTATGCCTGTGCTTTTTTGGAGCTACCAGTGGTGTTTCATTCCCAAACCTTTCCTCCACACAAGCTGTTTCTTTAATTGCTGCTTGATGGTGGTTTAGCCAGTTTACAAAGTACAGGAGATGTGTTTACTTTGTCTCTAACAGTTCGTATAAGGCAACCTACAGCTTGTTTGTTGTTCTTTTTCAGGGACATCAGAATCATGGAGGGGCTCTTGCATTACATAAATCCAGCACATGCCATTTCCCTCCTGAGCACCCTGAACGAGGAGCGTCTCAAGGGACAGCTGTGTGATGTTGTGCTGATCGTAGGAGACCAGAAATTCCGAGCTCATAAGAATGTTCTGGCTGCCAGCAGTGAATATTTCCAGACTCTGTTCACAAATAAGGAGAATGAGTCTCAGTCAGTGTTTCAGCTCGACTTTTGTGAGCCAGATGCTTTTGATAATGTGTTGAACTACATTTATTCTTCATCCTTGTTCATTGAGAAAGGCAGTCTCGCAGCTGTGCAAGAACTGGGCTACAGCCTTGGAATATCTTTTCTTACAAACATTGTTTCCAAGAGTCCTCAAGCTCCTTTTCCTTCTTGTCCTATGAAAAAAATACTCTACCAAGATGAAGATGAAAGTAGTTCTCAGAAGAGAAGTGTCATCGTCTGTCAGAACAGAATTGAAGCACAAGCGAAAAGCGTAAATCAAACACAACACGACTTAAGCCATACTCCTAAACCTTCACCCTCTGTGGCTGTCAAAGCTGGCAGCAGACCACAGGTAACAAAACCAACTGAAACCCTTCACAATTTATCACTGACTGAAAGGAGGTGGCTGAAAGAAGGCCCTGTGAGCTATACAAAGGTTCATGAAACTTCTGGAACTGTGGAGGATCAGAGCAGAGGTGCTTTAGTGAAAAGGAACATGGTGCTGCCTCAGATGTCTTTGGCAGAGACAGAAATGGCAAGCGGCGAGCCAGGAAGCAGCGCTCAGCTTCTGAGAGGAAAAGTTGCAGAGATGTCATTGAAAAGACCACGTCCACCAGTCTTGTCTCTGCGTGGGGCAGCGGAATCCACGTTTCTGTTGCGAGAGGCAGGAAAAGGAAATGGTCAAGGGGAAGACAGGAATTTGCTCTACTACTCCAAGTTAGGGCTGGTAATCCCATCTAGTGGGTCTGGCCCAGAAAACCAAAGTATTGACAGAAGTGGGCCCCTTGTAAAAAGTCTCCTTCGAAGGTCACTGTCCATGGACAGCCAGGTTCCTATTTACTCACCTTCTGTTGACCTAAAAGCTGCACAGGTATCCTCGTGCTCCTCACTGGGAACTAACGATTCCCAGAAGACATTTAATGTTGCGTCCCAAAAGTCATCCTCAAAAGAGTCATCAGAGAAGTCGGCCTTGGATGAGAAGCCACAGGTAATACACCCACATCGCCTTAGGTCTTTCAGTGCCTCTCAGTCAACGGATCGGGAGGTGGCTTCCCCTCTCTCGGAGGTGAGGATCAAAACTGAGCCCAGCAGTCCCCTCTCAGATCCTGCTGACATCATACGAGTCACAGTGGGCGATGCTGCAGCATCGGCAAACAAAGACTTTGCTTTTAAAACTGAGGAAGATCGTAAGGAACCAAGCAGACTTCCAGCCAAAAGGAAGTTCCAGGATGACAGGAGGCTACCATTCAAGAAGCTGAAAGCAGATGAGCAGGGTTCTCCTGCCTCAGAAGAGAACTTTGAGGAAGGCTCGAGCCCCACGCACCTTGATGCTGATTTCCCTGATTCTGATGTCAGTAAAGATGAATACAGCGAGATGGAAGAAGCAAGACCAAATAAAAAATTTAAATGTAAACACTGCCTTAAAATTTTCAGATCAACAGCAGGTCTTCATCGCCATGTTAACATGTATCACAATCCAGAGAAGCCCTATGCTTGTGACATCTGCCACAAGAGATTCCACACCAATTTCAAAGTGTGGACGCACTGCCAGACCCAGCATGGAATCGTGAAGAATCCCTCACCAGCTTCCAGTTCACATGCCCTTTTGGATGAAAAATTCCAAAGAAAACTGATTGATATAGTGAGGGAGAGAGAAATCAAAAAAGCTCTGATTGTGAAACTGAGACGTGGCAAGCAGAGCTTTCAGGGCCAGTCGGCTTCCCAAGCACAACAAGTCATCAAAAGGAATTTAAGGTCGAGAACCAAAGGAGCCTATATTTGTACCTACTGTGGGAAAGCTTATCGTTTCCTCTCCCAGTTCAAACAGCACATAAAAATGCACCCTGGGGAGAAGCCCATTGGAGGGAATAAGGCACCTAAGCAGAAAGATCACATTCATATTGAAAACCCAGTGGAAAACAAGGAGGTTTATCAGTGCCGTCTCTGCAATGCCAAGCTCTCCTCACTTATTGAACAGGGAAACCACGAGCGACTCTGTCGGAACGCCACTGTCTGTCCTTACTGCAGCCTTAGGTTTTCTTCTCCAGAGCTGAAGCACGAGCACGAGAGCAAGTGTGAGTACAAGAAGCTGACTTGCCTTGAGTGCATGCGCACCTTCAAATCATCCTTCAGCATCTGGCGCCATCAGGTTGAAGTTCACAATCAGAACACAATGGCTCCATCAGAGAACTTCTCTTTGCCCCTCATGGATCACAACGGAGAAGTCACCAGTTCCTCACGGCTGCCTCCGCAGTCGGAATCCAATAAAATGAACAATTTTGTTGCCGCAAAGGAGGACGGCGTGTTCAGTGATTCGTCAGAACAAATCAATTTTGATTCTGAAGACTCTTCGTGCCTGCCTGAAGACTTAAGTGTTTCCAAGCAGTTTAAAATCCATATCAAAGAAGAGCCTGCAGATGACATAGAGGACGAGGTCACCGAAACGAGCAGGGAACCCAAGGACGTAGTCTCCAAGAAAGATCCCAGTTTGTGGCCCTGTGAAAAGTGTGGGAAGATTTTCACCTTACGCAAGCAGCTGGAGCGGCACCAGGAGCTCCTGTGCTCGGTGAAGCCCTTCATTTGCCACGTGTGCAACAAGGCCTTCCGAACGAATTTCCGCCTCTGGAGCCACTTCCAGTCTCACATGTCCCAGGCTGCAGAGGAATCCACAAATAAAGAGCCTGAGATATGTCCACCAGCTAATTCCCCATCACCCCCACCCTTACCCCCGCCCCCTCCACTCCCCAAAATCCAGCCTTTGGAGCCCGACAGCCCCACGGGCTTGCCGGAGAGCTCCGGTACTACTGAGAAGCTGTTCGTGCCGCAGGAGTCGGACACGCTCTTCTACCACGCCCCGCCGCTCTCGGCCATCACCTTCAAGAGACAGTACATGTGCAAACTCTGCCACAGGACTTTCAAGACAGCTTTCAGCCTCTGGAGCCACGAACAGACACACAATTAGCTTTAACAGAAGCCTTGCAGAGCTGGTTTGGGGGGGCTGTGTTCAGGATCTCAGAGGCCTGCCACATAGACTACAAATTTAAGAGGATCAAAATGATGATGATGATGATGGAAAATCTGGAATTTGTGATGCTGCTTGGATTTGAAGATTCGGGAAAATTATAACTTGGTTAGTAGGTAGAAAGCAGAGTAATTTAAAATATTGTGGTCTGGGATCTAATAGTAAGAGAATAAATTTTATTTTATTTCATTTGACACTGAAATACAATTGCATCTGGGTTGTATGCATGGATCTTCATCCCGTGATGTTGGTGTGTGCGTGTGTATTATATATAAAGTTACATATTAAATGAAAGAGAAACAACAATTTGGATTCTAACTGTGAGTGTGAAGGTTCTGCTTATAGTAGTGAAATACTGTAACCAACGTCATAATTTGTTTTTCAGAAAGAAACCCACACACACAAGCTCCATGTAAGTGGTTGCCATGCACTGGCAGTTTGGGAGGAAGTGGATGGAGTGTCTTGCTGTATTGACTTAGGTCTTAGAAACCTTTAGCAATAACAAATAAACCTCAAGTTTGAGTAATCTTGATGTTATTGGATACGAATGTTTGCTATTTTAAGGGAACATAGAATTGTTTTGTTGTTGTATGGAACTTGTGCAAATTAAAATAGAATCTAAAGTCAGCAATATTATTAAGATTTTATATAAGAAGTAGCAGCAAGCCTGCTTTCAGCCATTTAATTATAACTTTCTAAGGAAAATTGAGAGAGGGGGTACTTTGCTTTATATAATGTCCCAAAGACTAATTTCCTATGGATACTTGGGTAGCTGAAGTCATTGTGTAACAGCCATCATAATGCAAATGGTACTGTTTATAACTTGAACTGAGGTTGAATGGATGTCAGACAAGTTTCATAGTTTTGTTTCCACTATTTGTACAACTGTTTGTAATTTTAACTACAAAGGAATGTATAACTATTAAATCATCAAGAGAGAGCTCGTTAAGGGACAGAAGATGAGTTGTGTTTCTAAACACAAGTAATAAGCTCAGCCATGAAGTACAAAGATATGTTTTAACAAAACCTAAAAATGTAAATATTTATATAGACACCTGTATAAATGAAGAAGTATGTATTTGAAATTTGTATTAAGCCTACATATCCAGCTCAAAGCAGAGGAGAAAATCACACTACAATCACTGCATTTTATGGATACAATGCATATAGAGTAGTTCTTTCTGCTGCTTTACTCATATGTGACTGTGTTGCAGTTTTCCAATTTGTTGAAAATTGTGGTAATAATGGGCTGCAGATATTCTGTGTGCTTCCATTATTTTACCTCAAATGGCAACTGGAGCATTTAGTGTAAGTAGGATCACACATATTTACCAGGAGCTATAGTAAGGGTCCAATTTTTTCTGTAAGTCAAGGAAATATTTACTCAGAAGTAGGAGGTGAACCAACGGTGAGAAATTATTTTGCTAGAATTTTAACTTAGTGGAGGGGTGGTGGGTTAGAGTGAACATAAATGATGCAAACTGTGTTTATGATCCTGATCAACATTCCCCCTGCAGGGCTGGGAGAAGGGGGATGTAATTCCACCCTGCTGAGTCAGAGCCCAGTCTGTGTCCACTGAAACCAGCAGGAGTTTGGTCACCAGTTTCAGGGGGAGCAGGAGTGAGGCTTGAATTCCCTGTGTAACCATGTGTGTTACTGTTTTTTCAGTATCCCAAGCTCAAAAGCTAAAATTGCAAGCTGATGCTGCGATTCAGCAAAATCAAGCACAAGTGTAACTCCTAAGAATCTGAGGATGGGCACCCTTAGGCACACACCAGATTTTTCTCAGTGAAAGCCAAGTGTGCCACCATTTTTTTTTTTCCCAACAGATATTTAACTATTTTTCCTGTAAGTGAAGTTTGAAAGAATTAGCTCAGGATGGACCCCTGATTTTTTTCAGCTACCAAAAAAAAATTGCAATGTTAGTTTCAAGCCTCTTCTGCTTCATTTTTCTTATGATCTAAAATTGCTACTAGACACCTCTGAAAATAACATGTTGTTCTTTTTTGTCCTCTTTCAGGCAAACTGTGGCTGAGTATGATTAGGCTAATTTGCTTGAGTATCAGTTGAACTCTTTCAGTGGCATTGCAGTTAAAACAAGGTACTTGCTTAATAGTGACATTTCCAGTTACTGACATTTTTTATTCCACCTAATAAAACTATAAATTTCTTTCTTACCAGAAACAATTTCAGAATAAAATGGTTATTGCACTTAAACTTCATTTTAAAAATCAGAAAAACGTAAAGCCTTGCTAAGTACCCTTTATATATGTTTTAAAAAATCTGTGTGTATAAAATATGAACGTGTTTTTGTAGAATGGTTCCTAAGTTTTCCCCAGTGATTCCTCTGCACAACAGCCTGGAAGTTGAGCTATAGCCTTTTAAAATTCAGTGTGCTTTCTGAAGGAAGGTGGCAACCAGCTCAGCTGGGTCACAGCCATCTCACTTCCAGCTGGGATTCTGCTCTGTGCTATGGTGATAAATTCCACACACTTTAAATCAAAACCCTGTGCAACATCTTTGAAGAAACCCTAACCTTTTTTCCTAGTGTACTAGGTATTATAAAGAATCCATAAAATATTTTTGGTCTGAGTAGCCTCCTAAGTTTTTCTTCAGTTGCTTTGGTTTTGAGGGGGTTTTTAAAGTTTTGTTTTCCATTTTGAGTGTGTTCTGTGTGATTTTTTTAATTTTTTTTTTTTTTACATTTGGTTCCTGTTGTTTAGTAAAAGAATTCAGGATCTCTAAAATTTAAATATGAGATGTTTATATAGCAGTTCTGGTTTTCTATTAGCTTTTATACAGTATCTTAAAAAGCCCTTGATAGAAGTGTTTATTTTGGAGGATACGGAATAAATATGCTTCCACTTATATAACTTTAATATATGTCTTAAAATTTAAATTATGGGAAAAAATGTTAGTTGCTTGTTTATAAATAAAGGTCTTTTGAAGAGTGTCTAGTTTGGCCACAGCCAAAATAAAAGGCAAATTTATTGATGCAAAAGCCTGTTTTCATCATATTTTGTTTAATTTTATAGCTGTGTATTGAAGTGACAAAAAGTTAGAGGTCTTGTTAAATATAAAAAAGGTGTTTTGCTTTTTTTTCTAAAATTTGTGACAGGAACGTGCAGATGTTTTAATATATAGATTAGAATCTATAATTCTGTCCTTTTTTTGCTATTTTTATAACCTATCAGATAAATCTCAGAGAACTATCCTGCTTCAGTGGGAGTGGAAACTAGTGTTGCATTTCAGGGGAGCAGTGTTGAGCCATGAAATATATTTTGGTTTGGGACTTTTTTTTCCTTTCAGGCACTGTGTTGGAAAAGCCTCTAAGCCTATCTTAAGTCCATTAAGATCAGTCTTTTTTTTTTTTTTTTTTTCTTAAATTGTTCTGTGCAAGTTCTTTGCTGAATTGGGACCATGACCAACCTTGAAAGAGAGCAATGGCAGCAAAACACAGGAACCAGTGTCAGAACTGTCTCTAGTTTTGGGTTTTTGGTAAGGCAGAGTGAAACACCCATGGCAGGTGATGGAGGAGATAACCTGGTGGAGAGGGTGAGCCCAGAGTTTGTCTGGGCTGTTTCAAAAATGAGATGTTGCATTATCAGTGACCCCAAGCAGCTCTAAGAGGCAAGGAGGGAACATCCAGGAGGTTTTTTTGCCTGATGTTGTTCGTTTTCCCCAAGTGGGACATGTGGGTTTGCTCCAGAGCTCTGCGTGCTCTCTGTTGCTGTTCCAAGCTTCCAGTGTTAAAATTAGTTCCTCCCATGGGATAAGGACAGACTATGCCTAATTTCTTGGCTCTAACAGTGAGGCTGCAAATATCTGGCATGAGCCTGTAATCTGGCATGTGCCTATACTGTTCAATAAAATTGTTTACATTTTCCTACCAGAAGATTTAGGTAAAAATCAAAACAAGCTTAGGGGGTTGGTTTTTGTTGGAGTTTTTTTTTTATCTGTTTGTTTTGGTTGGGGGTTTTTTAGTGTTGCTGTTATTGAATCAGTGTTAAAATATTTTTTTTCTGTTGTTGCTGAACACAGCCTGATAGTATTTTTAATGTTATTGATTCTTGTTTATTTAAAATGACTTGTGAAAAAACTGTACTGTAACTGCTCTACGAAAAGGGACACTATCAAGAGAAAGGCTGGATACAGAAAATGAACATACCTATATTAGAAATACTTTGTATTAATAAATAATACTGAAGAATTTAAAAACAAATTGAGTCATAACACTTGAGCTGCTTGGGCATGAAAATTCTATTATGGGCAGCCTCAGTTGTTGCAAGGATGTCTGAAAAATGTAACTGAGTTCTGTGGGTTGAGCTGATTTTTCATGTTGCTTTTCCTCTCGCTATTCCAGAATAAAGGACTCAATCCTTTTTTTTCCTTTTCCAGACTCTCTGATACACATTATCTTTTAAATACACAAGCTTCCCACTATTGCAGCAGCAGCTTTAATTGAGTTATGTACAGAAAAATCAGAACAAACCCTCTTTTTCAGCGTTAAGTGCAAAATACACATAAAGTACATATTTTAAGGCTTATTCTTGACAGTGTCTCTTTTTAAAAAGCAGGAAAATGGGATCACTTTAAGTGCTTGGGTACAGGGGAATAGTTTCCTACTAGAAATTGGAATTATCCAATATATTTTCTAGAGAGTTTTCCGGTTAGTTACACAAAATCACTTGTCATTTTAAAGGATTATAGAAGTAAGACAAGCAACTCTGGGTTTATAATCCTGTATACCTTATACATTCTATATCTGTTCAATACACCAGGATGGGTTTTTACTTTTTTTAGGACTGAGACTTAATAGCTTAAGGCAATTTTTTCTTTAATGTAATGTAAATCCATTGCTGCTTTGTACAACTTTTTCTACTGTGTGTTTTCTTTACTTAGATCTTGACTAAGAAATGTTGACGTCCAATAAAACTTACACTTTGTTTCTTTTGAGTCACTGTGTCTTCTACTGGAATCTCTTGGCAGAGGGTGTTGTTATTGTACAAACCATTGTGTCTGCAGGGTAGGAAGTGAGTTTGTAAGAGAGCATCTTTTGTTCTGTTTGTTGGATGTAAGTGCTACTTGTACATTGCTAAAATAATGGGGGGTTGTTTGTTTTAGTAAATGCCTCGCTGAACCTTTTACTGGAAAATACAGGAAAACCAACTGCTCCAGACAATCCCTTAAAAACTTGAACACAGCCCAAATCCTGCTTCATGTGCAATCAGTGATTTGTGGGAGGAAGTGTTTCCATCTAAAACTGGACTGAGCCAGATGTTTGAGAAGACACAGCAATGTTTCTGGCTTTGCAGCACTCTCATCCAAAGCAGTTTTGCTGCATAAATGTCCCTCTTCAAAATCTGTGGTGGTGTTCGCAGGGGTCCCAGGAAGAGGGAAGAGACGAGGATCTGACTCCATGTTTCAGAAGGCTGGTTTATTATTTTATGATTTATATTAAATTAAAATTATATATTAAAACTATACTAAAAGAACAGAAGAAAGGATTTCATCAGAAGGCTAGCAAGTAAGAAAAAGAAAGGAATGACAATAAAATCTTGTGTCTGACCAAGAGTCCGAGCCAGCTGACTGTGATTAATTAGAAACAACCACATGAGACCAGTCACAAATCCACTGCATTCCACAGCAGTAGATAACCATTGTTTACATTTTGTTTCTGAGGCCTCTCATCTTCTCAGGAGAAAAAATCCTAAGGAAAGGGATTTTTCAGGAAATATGGCTACAAAACCCCCTGTGTGGGAATGTAGTATGTGGACTCCCATAAAGCAGGGGATGATCTTTTTCTTTTGGGAATGGGGTTTACTCAGTTCCTGTCTTCACACTAGGTGTGACCTGTCTTTGAGAACACTTAGGCCAGTTTTCTCAATTTCTTGGACTCCACATTTGCTCTATTTTGCCATTTTTGCTTTGTGCAATGTGGTTGGACCCCCTGACGATTTTCACCCCCATTTAACAGAGGAGACAAGGTCTCAAGAATTAATGTCCCACAAGTTTCATGCAAATCCCTGCCTGGGTGTCAAGGAATGGTGTCAGTGGGACACCACAAATCCAGTGGGAAGGGTAAGATTTGCACAGAGGATGTGCTGAGCGCTCACCTGCACTTTTTACCCCAGCACTTGTCACTGTGTGTGTGCACTGACCTCTGAGGGAGCAGGGCAATGGCTCAGGTGGAACACAGGGCAGAGCTGCAGGACCAGCTCTGCCAAACATTTGGATCAGGGTTTAAAAGGGCATTCTGAGCTCAGGAGGATTTGGGCCTCTCCTTGAGAATGGGGACAATGGGCTCATGGTCTGTCCCTCTGTGGGGTATCCCTGCCACAAGGGATTAGGGGAGCTGTGGAAAAGGCAAAGAGAGGGTGGAGAGCTGCTCTCTGACCCACTCACAGTCTTAAACCCCAAAGATGTGGTTCTCTCTTTCTCCTTTCAGATCAGAACAACTCCAGCTCTTCCTGCATCCAGTTAATACTGACACACAGTCTTCTCCATCGCCGTTTCGGCACAGACTGACCTCTGTTAGAATGGTTCACAGAAAATGCTCCAGAGAGCAAAAAGCCTGTGTTTGACATAAAACTCAAGAAACAAATCAAAATTATTAAAAGTGACTGATAATGCCATGAGCATTGCACCTGTTTTTGCGGTTATTTTTGTTCCAGTTCCAGCTGTCCCCTTCTAAGACAGTTGGTGTGCACACAAATCCAGCAATGTTTACTTTTCCATTCATAGGATACTTCCATCTATCGTTCAATATACAAACACAGGAGCATCCTTACTATTAGACCAACAGGGATAATATTTCTGTTTCCAGTCCTGAAATACTCTGGCAATAAAAATTTTCAAGGTGTTGGCTGTAATGAAGCAACATACACACCTTTTATTTCCCTTTTATTTTCCATGTGTTAAAAGAGTACATTGAAAGTCAGTTTCGGCTGACAAAGAATTTGCTTTAAATTGATAAAACCTTAAAAATGTATTAATGTCTTGTCAATCTAGGATCTGGGATGGATTCAGCTCTTCAGTGTCATGGAGCCCTGGTTGTAGTCAGCAGCTTGAGCTGATAGTTGAAGGCTCAGGCTCTCACCCAGCCACATCCATCTCTGCAGTGAAGCCCACTGGTGTTAAAAACCTGCTGGGATTACTGAAATCCAGGGATGCTTCTGCTGGAAGGAAGAGACCACGCTGGGGTTTGCAGGCTCTGCAGGCAGATGGCTGAAGGAACAAAGGACAACGAGGCAGAAGAAGAGGTCAGAGAAAGTCTGGTGACAACAGCAGCAGAATGTGAGATACAGAGGCGAGCATGCTGTGACCCTGCCAAAAAGAACAGCAAGAAAAAAACAGCCTCTATTTTAAAGGTGTCATTTGTGATTAATATGGCTCTTTTTGGGTCCTGCTTATTCCCTTCTTCCCTAATGAATGAGGTGTTCCTGAGGTGTGACACCTCTAACCCTTTTTGGCTGACAGAAACAGCATTTATCACTCTTGTCATCCATTAATTTATCCTATAAAGTCTCTGAAAGAATTTATTGGAGAAAATCTACCCAAAAGATATTTAATATTTCCTCTACAGTCTTCCACCAGGGGAAGTTTTGGTGCTCTTGGAACAGTCTTTGAAGACTGCACATCCTGAGGGCTTCCCCAGGTGTGACAGCTACAGCTGTGCAATATTTGCTGCTGCTGCTTCTTTACTCATCAGTCATCAGAGCAGCCAAATGCCACAAGAAGAAAACTTTGCTTTGTTAGCTCACATTCAGGTTGTTTGTTTCAGGAGAAATTTGACATAGGTCTGTAAAGGCATGTAAACAAATTTTTTTAAAGCATGAGGAAAAAAACCCTGTAAAAATACCAAATTCTAAGTCTGGAGGAGATTCACAGATACTAAAATGACATCTTAAATTGGGTGTATTTTACCAAATATTTGCTACAAGGCTTAAGAGAGGGAGAATCACATAGAATCTTTGTTTTCTGGAGATGATCCTATAATCTATTCTGTGCTTCTAATACTGTGTACAGGCATCAAGGAGGAGACAGAAACAAAAGACTGCACCATCACACTCAAAAGCATCACACTGAAGGTGAAGCCCTCTCCTCATACATGCACAGGTCCTTGGATTTTCTTATCTGAACTGGAGCATTTTCACTGTTCCTCTGGAGGAAAGCATTATCAGGAATATAGGAAGCCTGTTGGTTTCCTACAAAATTCCTTTTTTGTGCTGCTGCTTTCAATCTAAAACGTGAAGATGTCTTTTGCTACTTACCACGTCCTTTCTGATGTCCCACATTCCCAAAGCCAGCTGGTCTGAGTGTCCCCAGGCGTTTGTCTGAGGGTTCACGGGTGTTTGTCCTGCCGGGAGAGGCGCACACTCCTGGCGAGTCCCAGCATCAGCACCTCTGGGGATCCTGGCGCTCTCTGGTGGAGAGAAAAGAACCGGATCCAGCAGTGAAAATAAAGGAGAGGAAAAAAAATAATAAAGGCAGCTTGGCGTGTTTTAGTTTCTAAAAACTCAGGGTATTTCACTGAAGTTTTGGTCAATGTATTTTTGAAGAGTCATCGTCATAGAAAAAATAATAGTCCCAAAAAATTATTTTCTTTTTTTCCATTGCAGTGCCAGGTACATTCCAAGCAAAATGTCTGTCGTTAGCCTTTGTCCTTTTTGCAAAATTGTGATCACTCTGGAATAGATTCAGTACCAGATATGGAATCACAGAATGGTTTAGGTTGGAAGGGACCTTAAAAACTATCCAGTGCCCGCCTGCCATGGGCAAGGACACCTTCCACTGTCCCAGGCTTCTCCAAGCTCAAATGTCCAGCAATTCCAGGGATCCAGGGGCAGCCACAGCTTCTCTGGGCACCCAGAGGCAGGGCCTCCCCGCTCTCACAGGAAAGAATTTTTCCTAAAATCTAATCTAAGCCTGCTGTCTTTCAATTTGAAGCCAGATTTTGAGAAAGGGAAAAGTGAGATCCTACAGGGAAAAGCAAAATTGTTATAATAATGACACTTATAAATGATAACACTTATAAAATTAGTGGGTGGTATACAGGTAGGCTATGGTTAATGCAAATACCATAGTGCCATTATTTGTCTGTTTTTCACACATTGTTTTTTTCCTTGTGTTCTGGTTTTGGGTTAAACCATGACCCCTTGGGAGCTGCATTATTGGTGCATGAAGGGCTTCAAAAGCAAGTACAAGTATCCAGGGTGAACTAACTTGGGTCAATTCAAATAGAATTGAAACATGGCTCTGCAGCTTTACTCTATATCTTAATACATAATTCAAAATTATGATTGGCCAAAATAAAACTTTGTGACCCATCTGCTCTGAAACTTAGCCAATTTGTCAACAATTACATTCATGGGGCATGGTTGCTTTTTTCAAGACATTTTTAGGACCAGACCTGTATTTTAATAACAAAGCCAATTTCTGATCTGATGAAACACTCAGCTCCTGGCAGTGTGTCTCCTTAAGCAATTAAGAGATGCAGGCATTTGGGCAAAGAAGAACGAAATGACCGTAAATGAATTGCACTTTTCCTGCTATGAGGTCATGGTGGACACATTGCTTTTTCTTCTGCAGAGATTGCTGTTTGGATAGATCAGATGTTCCTGATTTTGCAAATGAACTGAAAATAAGAGCAGTTAGGTGGAGGTCTAATGATGTCATCACCTCCAAGCGTTTTTATACAGAGCAAGACTCCTTCATTAAGAAGAGGATGCTCTCTGGAAGACACGAGTTTGGAGGGTTATTCCAGATCAAGAACCAGACGTGTCCCAGCCTCCTTGTCCCCACACCAGCTCCAGCTTAAGGAAGTTTGCTTGGTGGGACATCCCTGGTGCCAGGTGTGGGGGTTCCAGCTGTGGGTTTCTCTGGGTCTGGATTGAAGGCACTTGAGATGGTGTTTCATGTTCACACTCAGCTGTTTATTATTTCTTATCAGTAAAACAGTCTCACTGCTGTGAGTTCAGCAGCTTTTCATTAGAAGGCACAAAATGGCCAACAATCTCTGGTTCCAAGGGCTTTTCAGACTAAACTATCCAATGAAGAACTGACACCTGGGTTATTTTCCCTTTTAACCCAATAACTGATCCCAAAGAGCTGCAATGGGGACTTTTCTGCCCAATTACAAAATGCCACCCAGACCCATGGAGAAGAAGGAAGAAGCAGCATGAAGAAGAAACCCAGGACAACACCCTGTGCCCTCCATCTTGCTTCCATCCACAACATACTAAAAACCCCAAAAACTCAATTTCTCACCAAGTGATTCACCTACACTAATCTCTATAATCTATTTCACACTTTTGTGGATTCCAGTCTGTCTTGAAGTCTGGGAAACTTTCTCCATGGATGAGGGTCAGAGTCAGTGCTGCCCTGGGGGTCAGGGCACCCCAGAGCAGACAGAGAAATATTCCCAGTGCCCTGGGTTTCCACAGCCAGGCTGCTGAGCACCTTCCAAAGAGGCTTCTGGCCATCCCACCTGGCCCTTACTCCATGTCTTTGCACACCCATCACCCTCCTCCTCAGACAGCTGTAGCAAAGACTCACAAGTGGTGACTCAGATGGATGGGATAT
Source organism: Calcarius lapponicus (assembly GCA_039654755.1). NCBI lineage: Eukaryota > Metazoa > Chordata > Aves > Passeriformes > Fringillidae > Calcarius > Calcarius lapponicus. The sequence goes on along the minus strand of CM077462.1, from coordinate 116,243,101 downwards.
GTCCCACGTGCTGAGCCTCACCTAGAAAGCAGCTACAGAAAACAAATTGGAGAGTCCACATGAGGGCAGGACAACACAGGGGACCAGTGTTCTGGCTTTGTCCCTCTCCTGGCCCCACAACTCCTGAGCACACCTGCCACAGGCTGCAGGAAGAAGGACAGGGCTGTTACCTGTCTCTGGGATAAAGGCTGAAAAGCTGCATGGGAAAGAGGAAGTGATCCCCTCTTCCATGAGGGGACATGTCGAGGGATCACATTTCAGGAATGAAGATGTCCAGGTCTGCTTCTGCCAGCAGAGCTGTCAGTGAGGAGTATGCAGTGGTTCCACCACAGGCTGAGGCTATAAAATCTCAGTGAAGACATGGTTATAGTCACCTTGCAGGTAAAGGTGGCATCACACAAAGTCCTGGAATGCTGCAAAAAGCTCTGCTGGCCAAAGTGAAGTTTTGACAAACTAAGCATATTTTACACTGTTACACTCTCCTGACAAAGCATTTGTATCAAACCTCGTGTTAGACTGCATGAATGGCCTCTTCTCTTTCTTTCATGTAGAAAACAGACTCTGGAGCACAGCGGCAGACAATCAGTGGGAAAAGTTTGTATTGATTTTATCTCTTTGCAATGCATTTGTTTTTGTATTTATTTTAATTCCAGTGACTGAATATACTCAATTTTTTGGGTAAATTGTTGTGTTCACAGCTTTAAAAATGAAATGTATTAAATAACTATGATTAAACTAAGTAACTATGAATAACTATAAGCATTGATGCAACATAGCACTTAGGGTAATCTCAGGTCCAACACTTTCCAGTGCTGGAGTGGCCGGGGAGGCAGCGCTAATCTGAGGCATTTCAAGGTCTCTTCCAACCTTGATGAATCCGGGACTCGGGCATTGCCCTGGGCCTGGTGCAGCACCTGGGCTTTGGCTGTGTTGCACCTCGTGAGGTTCTCAGGGTCCCACTTGTCAAGCTTGTCCAGGTCCCTGTGTATGGCCTCGTCCTTCCATGATGCCCCTGCCCCTCTCAGCTTCCCGTCCCCTGCAAACGTGCTGAGGGTGAGCTGGATCTGCTCTCTTTGCCATTGGGGAAGGCATGCGAGAGCCCTGGGGCCAAGGCAGAGCCCTGAGGGACACCCCATCATCCCCAGCCCTTTGCCCAGCTGGTCAGAAGAGCAGGCCCTCAGTGAGCACTTGGTGGGGCAATGGGTGTGTCAGAGACAGAGGAAGAGCAGGAATCTCACATGGATCATGAGCTTTCCCAGTGGGGAGATGTTAGGAGCTACCAAGAGATCTCTGACTGGGAAGAGTCTCTTGAGCGAGAGCTCTCCCAAGGAGATGTCAGTAGCTGTGGAGAGCTCTCCAGCTGGGATGAGCAGAGCAGGAGCTGTCCCAGGGAGAAGCCCTTAGCTACCAAGAATTTTCCAGCTGGGAAGAATTCAAGGAGCAGGGGCTGTCCCAAGGAGCAGTCAGAAGCTCCCCAGAAGCATCTGACTGGGAGGACTCCATTGGCCAAGAGCTTTCCAGAGAGGAAGACTCTGCTGGACAGGAGTTGTTCCAAGGCAATGGCAGCAGAGCCTGTGTGCAGTCCAGCGGGGACAATGATGGTGACAAAGAGCTTGCTCAGGACAATTGGGAACACATGAGTGTCCACAGCAATGGGGTCAAGTCCTTGCTGTGGGAGAAGGACATGGCACAAACTGAGCTTCTTTGAGCTGAGTGAAGAAGACAGGAGGGGGAACCCAGGAAATTCCTCTGGCTGCCCTGGAGGATTTGAGCCCCTGCCCAGGGGGCTCAAAGACCTTGACACAGAGTCCAAGATGCCTGTGGTTTTGATTTAGCCCTTGGAAAAAACAATTACTAACCTTATATGAAGATCTACAAGCCACCACAGTTTAAGTAGATGATAGTGAATTTATCACAGGGTGAAAAATAGATTTTTGGGGTTTTTTAGAATGGGGGTTCAGGGAGCAAGATGGAGGAATCTGGGCATGTCCAGCCTTTCTCCTTCTTCTTCTTGGCCTCCATCTTCTGCTGTGATGCTGGTACTTTTAGATTGGTTTAGAGTAGAAGTTCACTGTCTAACATAGGTGATAGGTATTGGAAAGTAATTGTAAATATTGTACACGTAGTTTTTAGTATAAAAAGATAACATGGCCCCAGGGGCAGGCAGAGTGCCTGGACTGTCTTGCTGAGCGGACCTCAGCAGGTCAGGAGAAAGAATTTTATAGATAAGATACAATAAACAACCTTGAGACTGAGAACTGAAGAGCTCTGACTCCTTCGAGCACTGGGCTGGGAAAAGAGACTTTCTAACACATCTTGGGGTCACTCTGACAGCTAGAGTCCCAAGAGACGGGGAGCAAAGGCTGGACTGGGAGTTTTTGCAGCAGACGGGCTCCCAGTGCCTGTCCCTCGAGGCCTGGGTTGAGCACGGGGCAGCTGAGCCCTCTGGGCCTCGCCTCCCCACCTGGCAGCCCAGGGCCTCCTCAGAGCACGGTGGCTTCTCCCGAGGAGCAGGAGGCAGGGACAGAGAGCCCAGTGCCTGCCCAGCTCAGCTGCTTTTTGTGTTTTTCCCAGGCGGGAGCCCAGCCCCTCAGGGAGCAGCCGGCTCCCCCCAAGAAACGCCCGTCCCGCTGCTCCGCTGGCCCTGCCTGAGGGCACAGCCGGACAATCGGTGCCCGCAGCCAGCGCCAGGCCCGGCCCCGCAGCCCCAGAGCCTGCCCGGCGTCCTGAGGGAGCCACACGGGGCTGCCTCTGTCTGGATGAGTCCTCCAGGCCCAGCAATCCCCGGCTGCTTTGCTTCCTCCCAGGGGCATCTCCCCAAGGCCAAAAGTTACGGTGTGGCCAGCCGCAAAGCAGCAGCCACAGGGGAGTGTTAGTGCTGGGTGGCTCAGGGATGAATCCCAGAGAATCATCAAGGCGGGAAGAGACCTTGATGGTCGTGCAGTCCCACTGGCACCCCACACTGCCATCATCACCCCGAAACCACGTCCCCAGGTGCCACCACAACGCTCCCAGAGATGGCGACTCCACCACCTCCCTGGGCAATTTCTTCCAGTACCTGACCACTGTGTCAGGGAAAACTTGTTCTAATATTGAATCTGAACCTCTCCAGGTGGAATGGAAGGCCCTTTTCTCTCATCCTGAAAGGATTACATGCTGGTTCTTTGGGATTGTGCCCCTGAGGGATGGGCACACACAGGAGGCTTTTCTCCTGGGATGTCACTGCAGGACTGTGACACAAATGATTCTTCCATAACAGTGAAGGTAGAATTTAAGAAACGGTACTAGTAAGGAAAAAGACCACAACCTTGCCACTCACAAAAAAACCCAAAAAAACCAAAAAAACCCAACAAAACAAAACCCCCAAAACCCAAAAAACAAAAAACAAAAACAACAACAAAAAAGGAGTAAGAATAAGAAAATTATGCAGAACTAATAGTAGTAAATAAGAACAAGAAAAGGAATAAGAATAATAAGTGAACAAGAATAATGAGAAGAAGAAAAGGAGAAATAGTAGTAGTAGTAATAATAATAAGAAAATAATAGTAAGAACAAGACGAAGAAAAATAAATTGTAGCAGTAAATAATTATAAGAAGATAAGACGATGAAACAGTTTTAGAAGTAAATAATAGTATCAAATTAAAATAAACACCCACTCAACCACAGAATGAAGGGAAGGACCTTAAGGTCCTCTAGTTCCATCTAGTTATCTTCGGCTCTCTGAGACATCTTGCTTATTTCTTTCTACTACTCTACCTCCCTTTTCTTGTCACATAAAATCCATGTTAAATAAAATCCATATGTTGTCCTCATATGGTCTCCTTTGCACCTGCATTCGGGCAGAGGCCTCTCACCCTCATGGGCTCGTAACACCTGCTCAGGGTCCCTTCCAGCCGCCAGCATTCCGGGATTCTGTCAGCTCCTCACTTCCCTCTTCTTCTTGCCTCTGCTTCGAGCTGGGAATGTGCTTGAGAATGTCCAGCAAAGCCTTTGCTGTCTGCTCTGGGAGCCCATGTGGCTTTGGGACCTTGTCACCTGCACCGCTCCCTCGAGAGGCACGGCAGAACCAGCACCCCGAGAGCCTCGGGAATTCCCCTCTGTGGTCCATGGCACACACTGCAATGGTCTGGAATTCCAGTTTCCAGCAAGGAAAAGATGTTTCTGCCCTTTAAGGCAAAGCTCTGAAGGGGCTGAAAGCCAAGTGGAGCAAGATCTTACAATGACATTGCATGACCAGCTTTCAAAACTTAATCGAGGGTTGTTTTAGCATGTGAAAAAAAAAAATCAGGCGAGGATTTTTGGCTGGGAGTTGACACAGGTAAAGACAGACAGTATGAAAGAAACAGAGCAGGAACCTGCCCCATACCCACCCGAACCCCTCTACCTCTGGGAAAGTGGGTGTCCCCTCCGTGTCCCCCCTACCCTCCAAAGTATCGGACACCACTCCAAGCCATTTTACCCCAGGGCACCAGGCGCCCGTCCCAAGTCCTTTTACCTCGGGGCTTTGGGCACCCACCCTGAACTCCGCTACCTTCGGAGGCTCAAGGAACTCACCTGGGCCCCTTTACTTCAGGGCACCAGAAGCACATCATGAGCTTGTAGTATCCCCAGGGGCTCATCCCAAACTCCTCTCAGCCCCGGGAGCACCAGGCGCCCACCCCAAGCCCTGTCTCCCCCTTCCGTCCCTGGGCCAACGGGCGCCCCCCACCGCCCCGCTGCGGAGCACGGCGGGCCGCGTTCGCCGCCTGGCAACCGCCCCCGCTGGGCAGCAGCCAGAGCCGGCGCCGGGCCGAGCCTGCGGCCGGGGCCGGGCCCCTCTCCACCGCCCCGGGGCGGGGACTGCGCCGTGGGCGGGCGGGGCAGCGCGGCACGTCCCAGGGCAGCGCCGGTCCCTGCGCCGGCGCCCGCGGGTCGAGCGAGCGCCGGTGCGGGGCTGCGGCCGCCGCTCCCCGCCGGGCGCGCCTTGGACCCGTCCGGAGTCGCGGCCCCATTATGGTCAGCCATGGCGTGGCTGCCGGGCGGGCTGGCCGAGCTGCGCTGGGGCGCGCTGGTCGCCCTCTTCGTGGCGGCGCTGGCCACGCTGGCCGTGTACCTGGTGCAGTACGCGCTGCTGGCGCTGCGGAGGGGCCGCCCGCCGCCGGCCCCCGCTGCCCCGGTGCAGCGGGACGAGCTGCTGGAGGAGGGCGGCTCGGTGCTGGCCTGGGCGCTGTCGCGGGGCAGCTGGAGGCGGCAGTGGCGGCGGGCCTGGGTGGCGGCGCTCCGAGCCGAGGCGGCGGAGCGGGCGGTGAGTGCCGGGATGCAGGTGATGGATGGAGGGAGGGAAGGGACCGGGCATGGCCGGCGGCGGCTCCCCCGCGCCCGCCGGGACCGGGCCGGCGCCTCCCGGCCGTGGGGCATCGCGCCGGGACGCGGCTCCGGGCGCTCCCCGCTGTAGGGACGCCGGGACTTGCTGCAGGGATGTGCCGGGTGTGTTCCTGACCCTCCGTGTGCGTGTTTGTGTATTTACACGTGTGCGTTCGGTGGCTGCTTGGCAGGGATTGCAGGAGGGAGCCGGCCGGAGGCGCGGAGTGGGAGCAGGGAAGGATGGGGAGGAAGGAAAGCCCCGATCCCCGCAGCCCCTGGCAGGGGTTCGCTCCGCCGATAACATTGTTCGGGCTTGGGGAGGAGGAAACAATGGAAACTTCCTGGCCTGGGCCTGGGGCCCGTCCTTCGGCAAATAATTCCCAGAGCTGGGCTTCCCCCGGCATGCCTCAGGCCCTGCTGTGTGTGTGGTGTCACTCCAGGGGCTGGTGGCTCCGAGCCCGCTGCAAGGTGGATGGGATGCTCAGGGTTTGGTCAGGTTGCCTGTACCCGGGTCAGGGAGGATGCACAAAACGCGATGTTTCTTCTCATCCCAACCTGCCCTTCCTGGAAAAGGCGCAGTGTGGCATCCTGCGCGTTGGTGTGGTATGCCCGCTGAGGTGAGGAGGTTAAGTGAGGCTGTGGCAAGCTGATTTCCTTGTGCTGAGGACTGAACCCTTGACGTGTCAGTGCAAAATGCTGAGGATAAACTCTAGGAAGTGGCAGGTCCCCAGCTCTCTGAATTTGCGTGCATCCTAGACCAAAGTGCTTCCTTCTTACGTGTCAGAGAGCAGGCTGGGGAAGAAGGAAGAGTGGGGCAACATGTGTGTGTGAAAGATAAGGAATAAAAATGAACGCTTCCCAAGTATCATTATAAGTTGGGCAGTAGAATATATTTTGTGCACCCTTTCAAATTGTGCGATGTGGTTGAGAAAAGAGTGGGCTGTGCTAAGAAATGAAGGTTGGTGGAAGAGAAGGGTCCAGACAGCTTGAGCAGAGGTGCTGGAACTGAAAGTAACCAGACACAAGTGACAGCTTCCTGTCCCTGAGCAGAGGGCAAAGCCCCTTGAAGGGACAGGCACACCTTCCCTGCCCAGGTATGCAGCTGGAGCCGGGAGTTCAGCGCCTGGCACTGCAGGGTGGTGTTGCTCCCGCTGTCAGCTTCCCAAAACAATGTCAGCAGCACAAAGCTAATGAAATTCCTGCGTGCAAAACAACCTGGGGTGATGAGGGAAGCGGGGCTGAGTGCTCTGTGTGGGTAGCAGGTGAAGAATGCAGTGCTGATGCTTCTGAAAGTATGACCTCAGTGCCCAAGGGCTGCCTTGCCTTGCTGTCTGTGTGAAGACTGAGTGGCTGTCATCACTGTCTGCCTCCACTGATGAGGAGGGCTGGGCAGGGGAAGGTTTCTTTCCTCACCTCTGCAAGATGATATTTGGGGTTTCTTAGTTTTGGCATAGCCTACTGCAGCCTTGTTAGTGGGCCAAACCAAACACGCCTTTTCAAACTGCAGCACTGATAAATCTTTGCTGAAGAACAGCAGTTTTGCTGGACCCTGTTGTTGTTCGTGGACTTGGCTCTGCACTGTGTACCTTGATATTCTACTACAGGGAAAGATGAGTTATGATTAGGCCCATAGTTATGTCCTAAGTATATGTTTTCAGGCTCTACCCTGTATTATGTAGTGAGGTGTCATGCAATTAATACATGGAAGTTTTGACATACATTTGCAATTCCAGGAACTTGACTGGCAGTGCATTTTTATCACTTGTTTTCAAGTGATGGGTTCATCACCTAATGATGCTTCATTTTTTTTTCTTCTTAGGATTCTCAGTTGCTTACATTTGAGGAAGATGACCCAGCAGAACCACTTGAGCTAGCAGTTAAAGAAGTTACCAGCATTGTAAAGTCAGCTGGAGAGAAGGTAAACTTTGGATTTGTTGCCTTTCAGTGTACTTTGGGTCAGGAAATATTTTATTAGTGTGAGTGGAAAATGTATTTGTCAATAGATCTGTACCCTTGACCTGTGTTTCTCAAGGCAGGTAAGAGGCTGCCTCTCTAAAGAACCTGTGCAAACTCCCTGCATCGATTCACTTCTTTTGCATGTTGTGAGCAGAACGTGCTCCAGGGCTTCCACCAAATGCACAATAACCAGGGTTATGCCAAGTTTATAGCTACGCCCTCAGTGAGCTCATGGAGCAGCCCTCTCCTCCTGATGGTATTTCCCCATCCCATTGCTGAAGTGTGCAGTGGGAACTGCATTGAGAAAAAGGAAATTTCTCTCCTGGGACTGGCAAACATCTTTGTCTGCCTCTTGCTGTTTGTGTGGCTGATGACAGGTTTGCTTCCTAAGTGAGAGCTGAATAAGGATCAGTGGAACAGGTGCAGAGTCCTGAGGGTGAAGTCTTCACTCTGCTGGTCCTTGTATTCAGTGAGGAGCAAGTGATTTCTTTCCTCTTCTTCCACTGCAAATACTGGGAGGTGGTTCAGTGCCTGTGAAATTAAAATAAGGCAGAACATGGTTCTTGGAACAGTAAAAATGCTTTAAAAGGGAAAAAAAACCCAACCCTATATATGTTTATTAGCAATGAAAGCTCCTGCATTTTTGTCCTAGTGACTGGTTGCATTAGGCACCTGCATCAAATTAGCCTAATGCTTTTTTCTTTTAGTTTTGCTTTGTTATTTTGCTTTGCTCATCTGATTTAGATGCTAAGCAGCTCTACTATGATTCCTTTGAAAACTATGCATGCTTATCTGCGTGATACACAAGTTAGAGGCACACCCTGACTGGTGGCAGCTGGGGATTGTTAACATGTAAAGCTGTTTGTGTACTTATTTTCTCCCCTTTTTTAAATTTTTTTCAGTACCCTGAAATAAACGGGTAATAAAATCCCTGCCCCCAGCAGTGGGGCTGGAGAGACTGGACTTGGTAGGGCTGTAGGGTTGGCACAAGTGTTACTCTGTGCCACTGGAAGATGCCAGGATGGGAAATTGTAAGGAGAGGGCACTGCTAGGTCTGAAATTGATGTGCTGTGTCATGTGTGAAGCCAGGACCCCAGGGAGAGCTGCTGCAAATAACAGCACAAAAAAACTGCTGTCTTGCAGTGCAGTGTCTAAAATGTTGCTGGAAGGGACAGGCAGGGCTGGGTTGAGCCCTTCCAGAATCTTAATGGAGGTGTTACACTGCAGACAGAAATCTGATGTGCTTTCAAAACAGCTTAGACTAATAGAAGCACATTTTAAAATTTATTGGAATAAAACAGGTTTGTTTTTATACACTGGGTTCTTCTGAACTGTGCCAAAACCCATTTCAATAGTCTTGTGCACAGCTGCTGGAAAAAGTTCTCTGAATCATTCTTACTCCTTCACTTAAGGTACAACCTGAATATTTATTTGAATTACAGGGTATGCTAACCTTAGGGTGGCAGTCTGGTAGCTACTTTTCCTTCTTCTTTAAATGCATACCTTTCTCTAAATACCTCCGGAGTTTTCTTATATGATAATTGTGTCTTGTATTTCCAGAGGTAATACCAAGGGTGTTTGGTTTTTTGGGATTTTTTTTGTGTTTTCCTTTTCTGCCCATCCTCTTCAAACTCTCAACGTTTTTGCATGTGAAATCGAAATTTCTCTCTGCAGCTTTCCCAAACTCAAGTTCTGACAGGAATTGGTGTGTGCTGCACAGTGCAGTGCTGCAGACATGGTTGGAATGCTGCTCTTTCTCAGCTTGGCCCAAGCTGTGGTGATAGGAACAGAGCTGCTCTGTGGCTGGAGGTTACACCACACTGCCCCTTGATAAAGCCTTATTTATGTGTTGCCTTCACCCCAATTTTGGGCCAGATCATAAATACATAGAATGAAGTGGCCTGTTTTCATTGTGTGGTATTGGTTGTTTTGTTTTAATAAAGTAAACATTAGAAATATTCTTGGTCTTAGCTTTTTCTGCCAGCCTTTCCATTAGTGCAGTCTATTTCCAGAGGACTTGAGCTTCGCAAGAGAAACAGCAACAAAAAAGGCAATGAAAAAGAGGATTCTCTTGCTGGGGACTTGGCACAGGGGGTTTGGATGGAGCAGGCTGTGACAGAAGTCTCCCTTATTTTTCTGCTTCATACTCAAGTGGAAAGGGGGTAAAATTCCTTCAGAGTGCCATTCCATTAATGTCACTGCTGCAGTCCTAACTGGGACCATTCCTGGTGTTTATTTCTGATTATTTTTGGTGGAGTGAACTATCTTGACCATGATGTACTGTTCTTGTTGTCTTTTAACTCCCCATTTTGCTTCAAAAGCCATCCCAGATCTTTTCTGCTTTAGTGACTGGGGTTTTTTTACAAGCCCAGATGGAATTACAGCCCATGGAGATTTTTTTCCTTGGCTTTTTTTAGTTTTTGCACTAATACAATCCTTTCTTCTTAATATGTTTACTCTTCTTTCATGGCGCTTGCTGTCAGTAAATGTATTATGAAGGGATTATATTTCCTTCTAGCTTTTGTTTAGCTTGCCTGCATAAGTTGCTCCTTAAATCTCCTTTTACAATGCTGTCCTGTCTCCTGAGTCTCTCCCATGCACCCATTCTCAGCAGCAGCTCCAATTAAATCCATGTTTTTGAGCTTGATGGCTGAAGGGCCACAGAGCCCTACAGGTAAAATCTCACAACGCAAGGAGGCAGCTTCTTTTTGGCTCTGGAAGTACTTTTGTGAGGGATTTTGGGCTCCTATCTGCCTCTCCTGTGGCTGCTTCATGCAATGAGTGCCTTGCTGCATCAAGGTCTCTCTCCCTGTGGTGCTGTCCTGATAATAAACTGTCCTTTGTGTGAGCAGGAGTTGTTAATTCTTACACACACACTCTCTACGTATTTTGTGTTGCATTCCTCTCCTGCTTTTCAAGGTCTTTCAGCTTTCCTGTGTGATGACCTAATCTTCCTTTATGTTGCTGCTTCTCAGGTTGCTTTCCTGAGCATCACATTTTCTTTCATGTTTCTCCTGAGGTATTTTGGACTTTTAATGGTGTGTCAGGTTTGGTGCCTGAAAGAATCTTTGGTAACCTGTTTACAGCTTTCACCTCCCTGCTCACTGTGCTGTCCTCTCCCTTTCAAACATCCCTTAATGGGGGAGTGATGGAGTAAAAGCTTAATTGTTAGTGGGGTGAGCCTACAGAAGTAAACAAGACAACATTATGATGCAGCCTTCTTCAGAACTGAGTGCCTGGTCAGGGGAGAACATCCTGATGGGGGTTTGTTTTGTTTGCTTCACTGGAGGTGATCCTGTGTGGAAAAAAAACCAAAACAGCAAAACCAAAGCCAAACAAAACCAAAACCAAAACAAAAAACCAAACCCCCCTCCCAAAAAAAAAAAAAAAAACCAACAAAAAAAAAAAAAACAAACCAAAACCCCAAAAACCTAAGCTTTTTCCTTTAAAAAAAACCTAAAAATAATTTTGTCACTCCATCAACAAAAATCACATTCCTACAATCCTGGGTTTGGCTCTATCTTCCAGCTGCTGCTGCAGATGTGTGTGAGCCTCCTTCAGGCTTGTGCCACATCTGCCAGCTTGGTACAGGGATCAGGGAAACCTGAGCACCCCAAACTGTCTCTGCAAGTGAATTACTGCCCAAGCTACCACAGCACAAACTGGCAAACCTCTCTGGGGTTTTCTGTCTCCTCTTGTTCTCCTGTGTCTTCAGCTGTGCAATATCTTCAGATGGTTTGGAAATGCTTGCATGATAGTGAGGCCAAACTAGCACTTCTAGTTCTGGTATTGATTTATATTCCCCTTTCTGAATATAAGTACTACTTCCTCTCTTTGCACTGTTTGATGTTCATTTGAACTTATTAGGTGATTGGAAATCCTTCCTGTCCTGTCTCCTTGTACTCCCTGCTTGTTTATTTCATTCCCTCACTCCCCATTTTTTCCACCTATTTGAATTTGAATGTGTTGGTCTCAAAGGAGTGAATAAATTCACATGTTCCATCAACTTCTGCTTTGTTTCTGTTGCTGACATGGAAACTCTCTCTCCTGCACTGAGTCCATCCCTCACCCTGCCTTCACTGTGGTGTTTACCACCATTTGGAAAACTGGTCTGAGGTTTTCACTGTACTTACAGGCAAATTCATTTTGATTACTGGCTCTAAAAACCCACCCCTGCCTGTGCCTGGGTTAGACATTGCATTTGTCATCTCCCCTTCATTTGCCCTGGTCACTTGGTTAATTGTTTGGGTAAAAGAGTGGAGAAGAAGCTGGAAAAACCCCCTCAAGAAATGAAGGAATTGGCTCTGGTAACCAAGAAGATCATGTAATTCTTCTGAACAGCTGAGTGCTAATGATTGTCAAAAGGCAGAAATTTTTTACTTGGAAAAATTTTCTTGTGGTGAGGTTTTCAGCTGAGCACACAAACTGTCTGTGTGGCCATTGACAAGTTAAGTTTTCCATGCCAAAAAGAAGAGCCTTTTCATAGTAGAACCCTGTGAAACAGATGGGAAACTGTGAGGGTCCTAAATCTTACAGTGAGATCAAGGCAACTTTCACTGTGTGGCTGCCTCATGGTTAATACTGGTTCTCTTGTGAAAATGTTAAATATTTGTATTACTTACATACTACTGAGTAACCTCAAGTAACCTGCTCTTTCTGGAAGTAAATACCAAGTGCAGTAAAAAGAATTTCCTTCTAGAAAACAAACAAAAAAGGCAATCAAGGCCTGTACTGCTGGGGGTTTTATAAACACATGTGGTGTGGTCAGGGCCTGGGGAAGGTGAGGGAAATGTTCCCCATCAGGGCTGTCAGAACTTCCCCCTGAAGTCACAGCCAGGGGGAGAACCCGCTGCTGCACTTGGGGAGGGAAGGGTAAAGAAAGGGGAACGTGTAATGCACAAATTAATGGGGTGCCAGTGCCAAAACTGAAACCTCAAGGCAAGAAGGCACCGTGTGTGAGGAGCAGGGGCAGCATGGTGCTTCTTGAGATGAAGCAGCTTCTGCTGCTACTTCAGGAAGGAAACACTGAGAATTTGAAGCCTGTCCAGAGGAACTGCAAAGGGAAAAAGTCTGGATATAGAGGGGGAGGGCATAGCAGGGGAAGGGTATTAATAGCTGTGAGTACACAAATTTGGACACTTGACTTTCTCAGAGAAATAATCTTGCGCAACCCACAGTGCTTGTTCAGTCTCCTTTGTTCTTGTGGTTTCTTATCTGAAAGAGAATTGCTTTTAGGATAATTGTACTCAGAGTTTTAGATATGTGTGAGCAGGTTGTGTCACAGCATCTGCAGCTCAGTGGAGCTGAGTGCCAGCATTTTCCATGTGAGGAACTGAGCCCAGCCAGGTCTGGGAGTTCTGGCCACTGCAGCTCATCCCATGATGAGGATGTCAGGTCAGGGATGGAGAGGAGAGGCTGGAAACAGCAGAATAACTCTGGCTGTGGGGGATTAAGTACCAGCTGTGCATGGGGAGGGATGGCAGAGGACTGAGGAGGAGCAGGGACACAAAGGTACCTGAGGAAGGACTGGGAACTCCTTCCATGGGAGATCCCCAAAGTGCATGGAGAGAAGGGTGTTTGTGCCAAGGGAGGTGCTGGAGGGAGAAAATACCTTGATATTGGTTTATTTGTGCTGCTAATTCACCTCACCCTATTTCTGCTGATTTAGGAGATGTGCTTTGCCCAGAGGTAGGATCAAAGAGAGCTGGGGGGTGACCCCTCTGGGAGCTCAGAATCAGCTGGTCCCAGCTGCTGTGCAGGGCTTGGTTTTTAAAGAACAGTTTGTTATGAAAGTGACAGGTTTTCTAGACTCTGAAACACAAAGGGTTGATAACTGGGGATGTCTCTGGTAAGGGGAGTGGGAGAGAGAGCAAGGAATATAAATGAAATTGAAGAACTCTCCTCCTATCAGTCCAGGTTCCTCTGTTTTCTTGTGGGCACCTCTGCTTCTTTTTTCTCCCCCTGCCAACCAGAAAGGGCTGCTTTGCCTGGCCCTCCCTTCTGCAGCTCTTCATCTGTGCAGAGAAAGTGAATTTGAAGAAGCAGGTTGGAACAAGGCAGGGGGAAAAGGAGCAGAGCAGGGAAAGATTCAGTGTTTTTCTTTGTGTGCCTGCCATGGGGGAAGTGGCCTACATATTTCTACTTGAGTCTATCAAAATCACCTGCTACACTTCTAAAGGAATGTCACTCAGCAAGGGAAGCAGCAGTTGCAGTCTCTTTAATCACCTTCTCACCACTTGTGGCAGCATTGGAGATGAAAACAAAGCTGCTTTCTCTTCAAATTCTAGCTCAGAATTCTGCTTCTCTCAGTATTCTGACTCCATCATCCATCCTGCTCCCAGAACAAAGGGATTCACCTGACATAAATACATATTATTTTCCATTTACAAACATGGAACCACTCCTTTTGATGATTGGATTAAAAGTTGACAGGTGGCTGTATGTGAGTGCCACAGTTTTTTTAGTAAAAGGGAGGGCACAAGGGGAGTAGGGCTTAGTAGATGTCGTTGGCAGAAAATAAATTAATCAAGGAGACTAAAAGTCCAAACTTCAGTGCTCTGGGCTTTGAAATAAATGGTGAAAATACATATAATAAATAATAATACATATAATACAAAAAATACATATAATAAATAAAATACATACTGATTTAGCATCTCTTGACAAAACGCAGAAAGAAAAATGAAAGTTCCGCCACCTGCAGTGTCTGTTTCCATCCTTTACTTGGAATTAAACATGATTAAGAAATATGTGGCACATGAACTCATTTGCCAGCTCTCTGGCCACACTTTTATTTCTTTTAAAAACATTAATCAACCACGTACCTGGCAACCTTGGCTCTTGGACATCCAGAAATTCCAGATGAATGGCTCTGCATTGCATGTACAGCAAGTCCAACTTGTTCTGAATGCATTGAACTTCTATAAATGTGTGGAAAAAACATTTATGGATGGTAAAACACTGCATTTAGGATATGGAAGTTACAGCAGTTTTTGCATCAAACTTGTCCTTTTTCCTCCCCTTTCCTCAAAAAAGAGGGAAGAATCTTTTCCTTTTCAAAGTCTTTAAAGAGTCACCATGTCAGTCTGTGAATGAAAGGAGTGATTCTGTGTTTCAACTCAGCTACAAGTAAAACAAGCAGCTGGAGGTAGCTGGGCTCTTTGTTCTTGTTAGCTATTAAAAATCCTTTCTATTTTACCATCATACTGGATGTTGGTGTTGTTTGTGTGGGATTAAGATCACAAATCACTTCTGAAGGAATCTGGACTTTGGGAAAGGGGAAAGGAAAACTCATTTGTCCACTTCTAAACTATAATTTGCAAAGATATAACCTGTAAAGGCAAATTTTATTGCTTGTGGGTGTGGTTGGGATTTTATTTGTCATATCCACCTCTCCACCCCCTCCTCCTTTGTAATTAAGTCTGTACCTTAATGGATGTACTCAGGCCCTTGATAAAGCCCTGGCCATCCTTAAAATGTATCCCAGAGAGCCCAGGGAGATGAAATGTATTTAAGGAGAGACTGATAAGGATCTTCCAGGAGTTACATGATTCCTCTCAAAGCTTTCAGCTTCAATTCCAGTGCCCATAATTGGAGCAGTAAGTGCACAAACACAATTTAATAGCAGCATGCAGAGTTTTTGTCAGACAAACCTTGCAGGGAATTATTTGTCTGTGCATTGCATTGACCTGGTTCTCTCTGCCTGAGTCAGTGTGAGGAGAGCCCTGCTGTCCTTCCCACAGTGGAGCTGTGGGGACAGTAACCACAGAGGGACAGTGACAAGCAGCTCTCCTGCACCACCAGCACATCTGTTTGCAAAACAAACATGCCTCTGTGGTGTGATGAATAATTTCTGACTTCCACCCCATGGGCTTTCCTGTGCTGCCAGGAACCCTCCAGGAATTTCTGCACACTCCAGGAATTTTGCATGGCAGCTCCAGCAGCAGCTCAGACAGTTTGCAGAGGGGAGGGAGCAAAAACTGTCCTCTGTTTACAAACTCAGTGTGATAACAAGTTAAATTACTGCTCCTAAAAGTGTATTGCAGTCAGGTGGCACTCAGACTTTTCCCAGACATTTAGCTTTGTCACCACATTTCAGGCTTTCTTGGTTTGGTCAAAGGTTTGAATAAATTCTTAAAGGCTCCTGCTCCTTCTTACCCACTGAGAAGTGGAATTATTCAGACAGAATCCTCTGCTGTAGCAGCAGGTTTATTCCAGTTTCACATTTTCTTTAGTTTCACTAAACTAAAGATTGTGTGGTAAATCAGCTGCTGCTCAGAGCAGAAGAGGAAGAAGAACAAACATCTTTGCCCTCTTGGAGCTTTTAATACATGGATCTGGGAAATGGAAAGGAGTCCTTGTCAGGCAAGGAGTTACTTCTGAATTAGGTAATAATACAAAAGAAATTTTGGGAAATGCCATAATTTGCAGATACTAGATTTCATGTACAGATTTGAACACTTGAACTATGTGCTTTTAGAAGAATGTGCAGAAGGAGGTGGGAACATGAATGTAATTGCTTAGAAGTTTCCCACCTGTACAACTTAGCATAATTCTGCTAGCTTTAATTCCTTTCTTATTTTCTTTCTTGCCTTTACCAGACCTTCTGAAGACTAATTTGTTTTTCCCTTTGTTTCCCCTCGTCCTTTTCCTTTCTCCAGGTGGTTTCTTGCAACGTTGTGGGGGATTCTGTGAAATTCCTCATTGCTGTCTCAGCCCCTCCGCCCGCAGCTGCCGAAGCTCAGTCGTATTTTGTGAAGCTGTCCCCAGTCCACCTGCAGGTGAAAAGTCTTAAGTGTTGTTCTCTCTTCCCTTCCTTTTGTTTCCCCTCTGGGCCAAGTGGTAAATACAGAAATTAAGCTGCCTCTTCAGGAGACTGGGGATAAATAACATGTTGGGTAGATCACTTGAGTATCTAGAACAATTCCCTTTTTTAACTGGCATAAACTCTCAAAGCTCAAGCAAATTCTGCCTCCTTAGAGTGTCACTTTGAAGTTAGCTACTCAGAAACTGATGTCATTCTTCCTGTGCTGAGCCTTAGTGTGCAGATTGACCTACAATTTCCTTACAGGACACCACAACAACTCTACAATAACTCTTTTCCTGTCCACAGCTTCAGCTCTATGTGAAAGACAAAGGAGAAGATGTCAAAGTTGAGTGGCTCCTCATTAACACCGATGAAATCAACTTTGAAATCCAGCCAGCAGTGCAGGAGGTCAGTCAGTTTTATTTGTTGTAATGACAGAGCAGATGAGTCTCCATCCCCTTGGTCCAAAATGTGGTGTAAAGCATCTGCCTTGGATCATCTATCAAATCCCTGCACCTCTGAAATCCAGCAGCAGCTCTCAAGATCACTGAAACAAGTCTGTATTTGACAGACAAATGACTTTGCAAACATCTTTCATCCAAATTCAAGGTGTGAAAAACGTCTGTTCCTAAATATCTTCGCTCAGAACATTTCTAAAATAATAAAAAAAAACCCCAGTTGAGATGGTATTTCCATCAAAGCAATTAAAACGTTGCTTGTTCCCTAATTTAAATCAGTTTTGAAGTCTGGCAGCAATAGATCAGAAATGGCTGTGAAAAATACACTTATTTAAGGAAATGATGGATGATCTAAAAATATTTTGATGCTTTTGGAATTGCACCTGGTCTTTGTGTATGAGCACTGATTCATTGGGCCATCCCCTGCAAGAGTTTCATCTTGACTGAGATTCTCTTCTGCCTTTGACCCTTCACAGTTTTTTATTTTTGGCACAAATGTGGTGATTTAGCTTTTCCTACAGCTGTGGGGGAAGACTTGTTTGTGTTTTGTGAAGTTGTTTTCTTGACTGAAGGCCTTGTTAAAAAGTAATTTTATTGTAGAGCTGCTTCTCTCTCTACTGAGAGAGCTACAATCTTAATAATTTATTACCACAGCTTTTGTCTATAAAAATGTGAAACTCATAGCTGAAGCCAGACAAGCCTTTTGAAATGTGTTTGAATGTAGGTTTTACCATGCACACGTGGCATGTAAATGACCTTCATATGCTGGGGTGGCATGTTGATTATCCACATTTGAACAGTCATTAACTATTAAATCCTTCCTGACAAACACAGATGACTCTGGTACAGTCACTGGACTTCACAATCAGCTTTTTGCTAGGTGCCCAAGTCCAGCTTTGCAGAGTTGCACCTGTTCTGCTTTGCCTGCATGTTTAGAATGAGCCTGTTAAGTTCTTTAGTCATTAGAGGGGTTTATTTTCACTTTTGAAGTTTGTGTTGGCACTTACGGAAGAGGAGAGGCAATAAACAAAGGGCTACAACCTGTGAGCAAGGAGGAGGTCCTAAACTACAATGTCAGCTTTTGTGTCTTGTTTTCTTCCTCTTTCAGAAGCAATACTGTGTGTACAAATAAATACCTCTAATTACTTGTGATTATCTGCACAGTTGTTTTGACATCACACAAGCTGGGTGTAATAACCCATTTTCTCTTAGTAATGGCTGGGTGAACCTGAGTGGTGTTGGGAAACCTGGTTGACTGGTAAGGTTTGGATTTACACAATTTACATCATGTGCTGCTGATGTGCCCCAGGCTGGCTGTGTTGTACAGCCCTAGCCCAAGTCAAACCCAAAGTGAAACCTGTGGTCTTTATCATTTTGGGGTGGCAGTTAAGCCATTATGGCTTGTCTTGTTGAGGGAGTTGTGGTGGAGAGTAACTTTCCAAAAAAAGGATGGCTAAAAATGAGCCAGAGCTGACAGGAGGCTCTTTAATCAATCTCCTTTCCAAATAACTATGGAAACAGCAGCAAATACCTATGAGCAGAAGCCCAGTGACTGAGGTTGCTGTTGTTACTGTTAAATAACAGATGTCACATTAGGCTGATGGCAAAGCATGTGAGGCAACTGGGATTTTACAATTTAGGTAAGAGCAGGGGAAGGAAATTACCTCCAAAACAATGAAGACTAACCATAATTTATCTCCTTATTTGAATAACTTAAGTAATGAAATTGCTGTTACTAAGGCTTTAAACAGCCTTATTTACTGTGATATTTATTAAAGTGAACGACTGTTATCTGTTTCCTTGGTGGTTATTTGAGGGCACATG
The DNA here is from genome assembly GCA_039654755.1 of Calcarius lapponicus. Taxonomy (NCBI): domain Eukaryota; kingdom Metazoa; phylum Chordata; class Aves; order Passeriformes; family Fringillidae; genus Calcarius; species Calcarius lapponicus. Next base: position 116,224,713 of record CM077462.1, on the reverse strand, counting down.
GTGTAAATGCAGCAGATTTCTGTGGGACTGGCCAATGCTGTTGCATGTTTTGAACATGTCATCAAAGGCCAGTTAGGTAAGAAGGCAGTACAACAGGATTTCTGAATGTTTCTGTAACACCTGGGTAGCTGGGAAAGGGGCTGTTACCCCCAGTCTCTTTGACATGTCGTGCAAACTGCACATCAGTGAAGTCTCACAGTGTGGTATGAGACAAAAAAAGATGGATGGGTCCTCTGTTTTTAGGTCAGATCTTTGTCTCCTACTTCATTATTTCCTTTAGAAAAGAAACCTCAGTGAGATTTCAGAGCTTTTGGGTTTCAGGCTGTCCTTTCTAGGACAGCTTGATGTTAAAATCTGTGCCCTGTAGGTACCTGAGCAGACAAAAATTCCTGAGGAGCCTGCTGTAGAAAACAGGCATTCTCTAGGAGCACAGGGAGGGCAGGGACAGTTCAGTCTCTTCATACACCTTAGAATTAATCATGTGAAGCCACATGTGCACAAACTCTCTGGTGTGTTCTGACCCCTCAGAGGTTGTGATGCTAAGCACAAATGGGGCAAACTACAACTCAGTGCCCCAGAGAGCACGACTCTGTCCATACATTGCACTTTCTAGCAAGGTTGAAGACCTCCAGGAGATGCTATAATTTTTTTTTTTTTCAGTGCAGCACAGGATTAGTTTCTTCTCAGCTGCTGCAAGCTGGCATAACTCCCATTAAATCAGTGGAACGGTGCAGATCTGCTTATCTGATGACCTGATCTGCTCCCTCAGGGAGTACAGAGCAGTGCAGAATCTTTAAAACACCATCATAAGACAAAAACTGTTAAAGAAACTTCTGGTTTTGTGGCTAACAGCTGTGCCTTTCTAACTCTCAGAACAGCATGAGTTTTTCAGTGTTTAATTCTTTTAATGCATAATGGAGAAATTTAAGTAATTCTTTGCATGATCTCTTGTTAAATTCTGTTGTTGGCAGCAGAAACCATGTGTCTCTCTCTGACAGAGCTAATGTTAGGTGGCTTTGATGGTATAGATATATACCAACTTATTTTTGCCTCAATTACTTCTGAGTTTTGAGAAGCCTGGTTGTTTGTTTCCTCCTAGGGACAGACAGCAGGGACATGTGCAATATCTGAAACGCTCAGAGATGTCTTGAAGAACCTCTTCAGCTCAGCTTCTCCTTCTATAGAGCTGAGTGTGAGGCCTGCAGATACAAAGGAGGTTCAGGTAAGGCTCACTCCTTCCAAAGTCTTTTGAGAGGTGTCCTTCATGCTTTTATTACCTATTCATGACTCACAAATGAGTAAGTTTAACAGTGTTCAGTGACAATAACCACCTGGGACACAAGTTTAGAAGAACAGAGCCTTTGGCAGTGGAGGCTTTGTGGTCCCACCTCCCTTGAGGCTTTGTTGGTGTTCCAGCCCAGCTTCCCTGTGCCAGCATGGCACCCGGCTTTGGTGCTGGCACGTGCACAGTGCCCTTGTCCTGGTTGCCTTTTGCAGAATGTACAGAACACACTGAGCCTTCTCCCTCAGGGCACCAGTCCTCCCAAGCCCCCGAGGGCTCACGAGCTGAAGCTGCTGCTGAGGAACATCGCGCTGGAGCCATCGAGCGACCTCCGTGCTGCAGGTACCACAGCCCAGGGGTGCTGCTCCTCTTCAGGCTGGCCTGGGCTGGCTTTCCTTACTGTTACAGATGGATAATGAGATGATTTGGTCTCACAATTAGGGATAGCTATTGTGTTAATATTAATAAAAGCTTTAGTGATGTACAGTTATTTTATTGTAGTTTAGGTGTCCTCTGTTCTCCCCACAGTTCCCTTTCCCCCTGTATTGTTGCCATCAGACTGTTGTGTGAATATTAATAAAAGCTTTAGTGATGTATAGTTATGTTATTGTAGTTTAGATGTCCTCTGCTCTCCCCATGGTTTCCTTTCCCCCTGCATTGTTGCCATCAAACAGCCTGGGCTGCCCAGGACAGGTACAAAGAAGCTGCACAGGTGTCCCTTGCATGGGGCAGCTGGGAATGGAAAAGCTTGGGGGTGCTTAGGGGGTGAGGCATGGCAACACCTGACCCCCAATCCAGTGACAAGAAAGCAGTTTGCACTGATAAATGGCAAAGAAGAGCTGACTGACAGACCTTGGGAGGGGCCAGGGCTGGCTGATGCCACCCCCAGGGGTATAAAAGACTGAGCATCCATCTTGAGGGTGAACTGGGGATGTGGTGTGCATGAGGGGCAGTTCCCAGCACTGCAGCTTTTTCCTTATGTAGTCCTTTGTTTATTTTTCTTCAGGTTTAATAAACCTTTTTTAAATTTAAAGTGAGCAGTTGTTTCTCAGATTACTTTCCTTTCAGCTGAGGTAATGTGGAAGTTCTGGGTTACAGCCTGCTCTCAAAAGAGGGTTTAAGACATTGTTGTATTCTGAGAAATAGACTTCATAAAATCACAGAATGGTTTGGGTTGGACCTTAAAGCTCATTTCATTCTACCCCTGCCATGAGTAGGAACACCTTCCACTATCCCAGCTTGCTCAAAGCCCCATCCAGCCTGGCCTTGAGCATTCCCAGGGATGGGGCAGCCACAGCTTCTCTGGGCAACCTGTGCCAGTGCTGACTTAATGTATTAGTTTATTGGAGTATTTAAACATCTTGTTCTTCTTGTACAAATCCATCATTGCTGAAAACAGATTGAAATGACCACGTGTATAAAGCTGGCTGATTATTTTCTGGCTTTTCGTTTTAATTTCTAAAAGTTCTCACTTTGGCTATACCCAAGATGAGGGCTCAAATCCAACTCTCCATTAGCTGCTGGCAATGACATTGGCTTGATTTAGTGTTACCTTATTTTTCTTTACTTTAGAATGATTTGCAGATATATCTCAAAGTCTCCTCCTGTATTAGAAACTCCTGAAAGGTTTTTTTGTTGTTGTCAGGGACGTTTTCCCCGATGAAGTGCCTCTGCAGGTAAAGGAAGAAGGTGCCTCTTGCAAGTGGAGAATGAAGCCAAAAAAGAGGTCACTGCCTAGTGGAGTTAGTGTTGGGTTTGGAAAGCAGCACCAGGCCTGTCTTGCAAGTGCTCAGACTTCTCCAAGTGCAGACTGAGGCACAGCTCAGATTCTCTCAGCAGAAATACAGATTGGAGGCTCTGTTGTTTATGGCCACTAAACAATTCTGTAACAGGATTTTTAATGGAAGCTTGTGGCTGCTAAATTAGGCAAGGCAGTATTTTAGATAAATACATCCTGCTTGCTGTTCTCCTTTTTTTCAGTTAGAGGTAATAGTTTTCTGCCCCAGAGTCTTGTGTAATGTTGCTTTGCTCATCCTGGTTGGAAGTGATCCCCTTAAAAATCTCTGCAAAGCTTTTTTAAAAAAAAAAACAATTTATTTTTAAGCACTTCTGGAACTCTTGGCTGTGAAATGTCCTTTATCAATAAAATATGCTGGCAACTGCAACCCTGTCAAGTGGAAAGTGTCCCAGCCCACAGCAGGGGCTTTGGAATGAAATTATCTTTAAGGTCCCTTCCAACCCAAACCATTCTATGATTTATTATTACTCTACAATTTTGTAGTGCAGACTAAATTTTCCAAAAGATTGGGTAATTTTGCCTCACTTTAAAAGTCATGAGATGAGATGAGATATCTTTGTGTGCATACAGTGCACAGAACAGAAGATTGCCCTTCTGAAAATCCCTGCACCTTCCCAAAAAAAAAGAGGAAAAAGAGACAATTCATGTGCTCTGCTCTGGGAACATAGATGTTGGGAGGCAAAATCCCCATTTGCCATTCTAACAGGAGATAGAGGGAAATTTGCTGGTTCTCCAGCAGCTCCTGGAGTGTAAAAATTTGGAACTGAGGATGAGAAATAAAGTTTCATAATGGGGTTTAACTCGTACACTTGAAATACAGTGGGAATCCTGCACAGCTGGAAAAGTGCTGGCTTCTGGACATAATTTGCTGATTTTAATTAATATTCCCTAACAATAATGAATTATCCTGTTGGAACCCAGGCTCCATGGGAGTGTGCAGGTACACAGGGGGCTGGGGAGGGGCAGCTTGTCCATGCTGATGAAACCATGGATGATTGATGGATGCTGACAGGGTTTGTAGGAGCTCTGGCTCTCCTGTAGATATCTTAGTTCAGCTGGTGAATACCCAGTAGCAGAACTGGTCTCTGCTTATGGGCTGTGCCTGCTTTTATCTCCTGAGTTTGTGTATATAAACAAAGGTCACCCTAGATTTTGTACTAGGTGCTCTACAGGGAATAACTAAGGGCAAAAGTGATTTCTGCTGGTGAGGAAAAAGCAGTAAATTGTTTACAGCAGGACAGAAAAGCTGCAATACCCTGTTGGGTACAGTTGGTTTGTGGTTCAGGTGTTGTTGCAGGGTCCCTGCTCAGGGACACTTGGCTGGGGGAGCAGAAAGCAGCCCAGGTCCATGAGCTCAGGCTCAGCCCCTGTGAAAGCAGCTCAGCTGCTTACTCTGGGCTCAGCTTGGATCCCAAATAAGCTGTGTGTACACAGTGTCTCCTCTAATCACCTTGCCAGGCCCAGGCTGCCTCTGTGCCTGAGACAGGGCTGATCCATGGCCCCAAAGCATCCCCAGAGAGCAACTGAGAGCTGCTCATAGCAAATACAAACCCAGATTCTTCTGGAGAACTGGGGGCAGCATCTTTGCTTTGCTTTGCACACAGTCAGTACTGAGCTTTTTGTTGCTTTCCTTGATGTGTTGGAAGTCTGGGTTTAAATGATTTCTGGTGCTGTCAGAGCCATATTAAAGAAACTGTTTTAAGAGGAGCCCATCAGGGAAACTATTTCCCCTTGGAGAAGCAGTAGAACTACTCTCAATATGCCAATTTGCAACACTATCAAATTCCGAGATCAAGGCACAGATAAGTCTGCAGCAGTGCTTTAAAACTTGTTAAAAACCACAGTGCACGAGCCGCTGTGAATTAGCACTGCTGTCATCAGTCACTTGCCAGCAGAAGAAGCTTATTTTCATCTCCAGATAAACCACTGCGACTGTGGCCAGGGGGAACTTAGAAAACTTCTGTTTTTTTAAAGCAGCTTGTAAACAACTTTACTCCCTCCCCACCTCACACCCACAACATCACCTGCTCACTCTTTGTCTCCCCATCTTTTTGGATCGTTTTTTGCCTGCATTTTGTTGCTTCATGGCAGGGTTTAAATCAGGCTGTCATGTTTCACAGTGTGTAGGGTAGTTCATAAGACAGCAGTGATGCAATAGTGACCTTTGCCATGAATATCCTCGGTGTACAAGCCAAGGGAAGGCATTTATCCTGTGGGAGGGTGAGAAAAAGTCTGTTCAAAAGTGCAGTGTGGGTTTCTTTGCAGTAAGTGGCCTCTTGGTGACAGAGCATTAATAACTGATTTTTCTTGCCCTGACAGGCAGCACAGACCTGGTGTGTATCGTTCAGTTGAATGACCCTATGCAGAAGTTTTCCAGCTCTGTAGCCAAAAATGCTGCACATCCCTTTTGGAAGGAAGAGTTTATCTTGTAAGTAACTTACCTACTAAGAATACTTTTACACTAAAGCATCTTTTTTTTTCTTTGAGCTGTGTGAGAGAAGAATGGCATTTTGAAATAGGCCCATTTTGGACTTTCTCTGTTTGGCCTCAGAGAAATCTGGAGCTGGTGGGGACTTCAGGATATCTAATTACCTTCTGCATGCATATGAGGTACAGGTTCTAGGTATTCCATGGTAGATACATGATTCTAGTAGATGACAGCAGTCACAGGCATAATAAATCACCTCATGCTTTCCTACAGTGCCAGAAAAGAAGTGTTAGCACTTCTTTTAGGTAGCAAAGTTTAGCTGCCTAAAAACTAAACTAGGTTTTACTAGGTTTTACAAGGTTTTGTTAGCAAGGTTTTAAAGTCACTTTACTTTGAAAACTGCATTTGAGGGGATCTAATGTCTCTCCATTCCCTCCCCTGAGTGGAAAAAGCAAATGTGTAAAAACAACTGAGCATCTAAAAGAATGGTGGCCATGACTAAAAAGGGAGTGTAAAACTCCACTAGATTTTCTTTCTCCTGTAGAACAAAAAAAGGGACTTTCAGGCAGCCTACACAGTATTCTGTGATTCACACAGCTGCTGTAAATAAGGTCAGAAGTGAGCAGTTCTAAAACCATTTTTATTTTCACTTTCTAACAGCAGAGCAAAAATGGCTTCTGAGGTGCAGGAGTTTAGGAAAGAAGGGACTCAGTGATGAACTTTGTTTTGTGAAGTATCACAAAGTGCTTCAGCCAGTGGCTCTGTGATTCACTTCAGCCATCTGTTGGTGGAACAGCACCCGTGCTCAGGCTTGCAGAGCACACGAGTTCCCAGCAGTTTGGGACAGGAAGTTTGTAAGAATAATACCCTTTTCCAGCTGAAAGGGCTGAGAGAGGGCAGGCAGGATGTGATTAACTTGACAGGAATTTGGCCTTGACACTAGGAATAATGCTGGGGTTTCCACACTGCTTTTCAGAAGTGCATGAGGTAAGCTTGGGGGCTTTTACAGATAAATGATTAGGATTTTGGCAGGGGTTTTTGAACTTCTTTCAAGTTCCCACACACAAACCTCTGCCTTTTTCTTTCTTCAGAGCCAAAAATATCCTCTACTCTGAACACCACAGTACTGAGTCCTATGTCAGACTCTGCTTTAGCTTCATGGCAAAGCAGCAGTAGGGACAAGTTTTGGGGTGCAGGAAGGATGGCAGTGGCAGGGAAAAACTTCAGATCTGCTGCATAGATGATGTGCCACAGCATCTACTGGAGGTGGGGTGTCTGCAGCCAGGATTACACAATCCTGAAAGGGGGACACGGCAAAATGAAATGCATGTTTCATTCCCTGAGGGGTTTTGGCAGAATGCCTGCTGAGAACAGTGGTGTAAAATAAAGTTTTACTGCAGGGTTCCTCAGCAGGCACCCAGTTTGCTTCACTGTGTCAGTCAGAGGAAAGGTTTTGTATCTGTTGTCTAGTCCATCTTAGGAAGTACCACATGTGTAATTCTGAGAATTCAGTTCAGAATCCAGTTCACCTGGGTTTTGTCACACAGAAACTCCTCTTGTTGGCTTGCAGCATCCTTGAGTCTTGTTTTGGAAAAGTGATACTGACTCTTCTCATTTAAAGCTGTAACTACTTTTGTTTTCTTGCATCTGTCCTGTTTTTGCAGGGTGTTGATTGAGCCTGGTCCAGCATCTTTACTTACAGATTTGATTACAATTTACAGTTTTTACAAATTTGATCCTGCCAGGAGAAACAAAGCTTTTTGGTGTTGTAGTGTAGCAGCCAGACTAGGAACCGTCTCCAGCTCCTGGGGAGAAGAAAATCCTCTGCAATTCAGCAAATTGAACCTGTGCAAAAGTGGGAGAGTGACCTAGGCCATGTTTTTTTTACTGTGATCCCTTCAGTCACTCTTACCCACCTGCAAGGTGCAGTGTTTGGCTTGGAGAAGGCTGAGAAAAGCTTGGGAAAGGGGAAAACCTAAAACAGAAGGAAAACCTGCTTGGGCTGCAAAGACCTAACGTGGTTTTGTTTCCTTCACAGTGAACTAAGTGCCAAATCAAAAGCATTGCATCTGCAAATAGTAGAAGATGGAAAGTTGGATAGTAAGTATTTTAAGACTGAGTTATTTTGCATGATCAGCGTGTGAGCTTTGCTGAGTGTTGACAGAAGCCCCCTTTTATTTCTGGATGGCCACAGGAACTGTGAGATCTGTCAGAAATCATGGGTGGAAGGAGAATAACACTGACCAGGTGCCTGGGTTAAGGTTACAGAGAATCTTTGAGTTCCTTTCTATATTGTCAACATACTGAGTCTTCCAGGTGCTGATATCCTGTATTTTTCCATCTTCTAAACAGCTGGCAGATCCATTGTGAACCTTTTTTGTTTCAAATTAAACTTTTGAGTTCTTTCTGTGGCTGAAGGAGAATAATAGGGGTTAATTCTAAATCCTTCCTTTTTAAGTCCTAGAGACTCCCTAACAATTCAGGTATGAAAATCACAATCAGGTGTAAAACATTCCAATTCTGATTATATTGGATTAAATATAAAACATGGGGGGTCAAACATTTTTACAACTCGATTCTGTTGTTTCAGAATTATTTATAATAATCTAGATATACAAAGTTGTGCAATACCTTGCTTATGACATGTGATTATTTGGAGGGATTGTAAAGTCAAAAGCTTAAAAAAAATTATGATGTGGATGCTATTTTTTATTTTTAAAAGAATATGTATGTGGAATCAGCAAACTTATGTTTTTCTTGGACAAAATGTAGTCTTGACTGTACCTAAACATCTTTAGTCTTTCAAACAACACCAGGAATGTTCTACATCCTAACTTTCAGCCTGTTTTCCTGAAGAAAAAGGTCCCAGTGGATTGCACTGACAATTCTCTTCCTCCCCCTCTGCCCTTCCATACCTACTGAGCTGTTCTTCTCCAAAAAATTTAAATAGAAGACTCAAAGTAGAATCATATTAATGAGCAGAGTGCTGAGTTATATGAATATAATGCAAATCCCTCCTTGTATAATACAGGCATATCAAGGGTTTATTATACCTGGTCAAATTGTGTTTGAGAAAATAATTTGATACAAATTCTCAGCACATGTTCTGTGGTCACCTGACCCCAAAAAGCCAGTGAAGTGTAGGAATTTATTGTTTTAAAACACTCTGCTTTGCACAAAAAACTAAGATTTCATCTCTGAAATCATGCTGTACCTTTGATAATAATTTGTTGTGGTCTATTGGAGCTGATAAAGTCAGGAAAGGAGCAAGAGAATTGCTGAAGTTTTACTAAAGTTCAAATTAAACACTATTGTTTTGATGCACCAGTTAACCAGGAATCCAGATTGCCCTCTGAAATGAAAGATGCAGAAACTGGTTATGGAAATTGTCCAAAAACCTAATAGTTGTTTCCTTTTTTCCCTAGACATTCTGCATATAAAGGGAAAAATAATGGCCAGAAAGAACAGTAAATAAGTAACAGTTCATGGTTCCATTCTTCCATTCTTTCCTGTTGCACAGTATTAGGCCAGGCTGAGGAATAGTCATAAAATGACAAAAAAGCTGTAAAATGCCACTTCTCTGCCCCGTGGTGTAGAACCAATTACTGCAAATTTTTACCTGAATTTTTCTCCTCCCTTCCCATATTCTCTCCCTTACACATCCTGGCTGCTTAGCTTTGGGCTGACCTTGCTGATTCTGTTCTTGCAGGTCCTTTATCCGGGCAGGTGACTGTCCCTCTGGACCTGTTCAGGAAGCAGCCCTGTGGCCAGCACAGCTTTGCCCTGAGCAGAGGGGCTGGGGACAGCAGCTCAGAGCCAGGGCCCGGGCTGGGCTCCATCACTGCAGAGGTACTGCTGGGCTTGGGGGGCATCTGTTCCTTCAGGAGCTGCTTGGGAATGCTCACACACAGCTTGGACAGGAGCACTCTTTGCTGGGTTAGGAACTGGCTGGATGGCCAGGCCCAGAGAGTGATGGTGAATGGTGCTGCATCCAGCTGGCAGCCAGTCAGACACCAGAGTGTCAGACACCAGAGTGTCCCCTCAGGGGTCTGTACTGGGACCAGTTCTAGTTATTTTTATAGACTACATGGATGAGGGCATCGAGTCCTTCATTAGTAAATTTGCAGATGACACTAAGCTGGGAGCTTGTGTTGATCTATTGGAAGGAAGGAGGGCTCTGCAGAGAGACTTAGATCTGTTGGATGGATGGGCAGAGTCCAACAGCATCAAGTTTAATAAGTCTTAAGTGCTGAGTTCTACATTTTGGCCACAAAAATCCCCTACAATGTTACAAGCTGGGGATGGTGTGGCTGGACAGTGTTCAGGTGGAAGTGGACCTAAGGGTGCTGTGGTGGTGTTCACAGGGGTCCCAGGACAAGGGAAGAGATGAGAATCTTGACTCCATGTTTCAGAAGGCTGATATATTATTTTATGATATATATTATATTAAAAGAAAACTATATATTAATACTATACTAAAAGAATAGAGAAAGGATTCATCAGAAGGCTAGCAAGGAAGGAATAGAAAGGAATGGAAAGATAATAAAATCTTGTGACTGACCAGAGAGTCTGAGACAGCTGGACTGTGATTGGTCATTAACTAAAAACAACCACATGAGACCAATCGAAGATGCACCTGTTGCATTCCACAGCAGCAGATAATTATTAAATGAATTTATACATTTCATTCCTGAGGCCTCTCAGCTTCTCTGGAGAAAAAATCTTGGCAAAAGAATTTTTCATAAAATATGTCTGTGACAGGGTAAGCACGTAAGTTTGGAAGCCTTTTCCAAGGTCTCAGATCAAATCCTGTGTTTAATTCTAAACTTTGGCTTCTAGGCCCAAAGTTCTGAGAGCTCCCTGCATTTCAGATTCCAACAGTGTCTTATTGAAAGAATTAACTCTTGAATTTGGCTCAGCAAAACCTAAAAGGAATACCAGAAATAGAGTCCTTCTTGCTTGGCTGTGCTTCTCAGGTGGTTTTTTGTCTCCTCAGTTCTCTTTTATAGAACCCAGTGAAGTGAAGGCCAGGCAGGTGTCCTCTCCAGTGCTGGCCACCAAGATCGAGAAGGACCGCACTGTGATGCCCTGTGGGACTGTGGTGACCACTGTCACTGCTGTGAGAACCAAACCTCGTCTGGAAGGGAGATCCTCCCCCCTGAGCACAGGTCAGCACCTCCACATCTTCCTCCATGGGCACCAGGAGAAGCACTGGGGCTGGGATGGCAGGGAAGCACCAATTCCAGAGTTCTCTGCTGTGTTGGAGTGGGTTTGTTGTTTGTATTCCCCAGAATCAGGATTTTAATTTTCACCAAAACTTGTTTCTTACAAGAGGAACAGTTAATATTTCTTTTAATTCACTGAATCTTCACCATGGTGTGATAATGTAGAAGGGCTGGATTTTGGTGGATAGGTTTTCACATGACAATTGTATCAGAGGTTTGCTGATAACAAACCTTCCTGTGGCTTCTAAACCTGATCTGTAGTATCATCTCTGATGAAACTTGATGTTACCTGGTGACAAAATATTTTTTAGCATGTCCTCCAAGAGCAGATTTTCCAATTTTTCTTGGGAAAATTATAAAAGTAAAACATGTGAACAGTCTTGGTGTGAAGCATCACAAAGATCTGTGTTAAGTTGTTAAAGCAAATCTTTTATTTAAGTGGGTGTTGTCTAATGTGGTACAGTAGGATGTTTAAAAACATTGTTTCAGGTTTAAACATCTAAAAATGTTTTAAAAAATTCTTACACTTCACTGGCCTTTTAGAGTCAGGTTTACCACAAAACATGTGTTGAGAATTTCTGTTAAACAGTTTTCTCAAACATGATTTGAACAGGCATAACTGGTGTAATAAATTCTTATTAACACAATAGAAAATGTCTTGACCAGTTCAAATAACCAAAAAATTTGGTCCTCAGATTCTCCTGTGAAAACTCCAGTTAAAGTAAAGGTGACTGAAAAGGATTTCATTGTTGAAGCCCTCCATTCTCATGGTGCTCCAGTCAGCAAAACTTTGTCATCTTCAGATACAGGTAATAAAAATGTTTGGGGCTGCTAAGGAGAACGTTTCTCTGTTCTGCATGTGGGATTCATGTGATCCTGTTAAAATGACAGCCAGCCCATGTGGCTGCTGCCTGTCAGCAGCACTGGGATGTTTTTGTTACAAATCACTGTGGTTTGGGCTGTGGCAGCCTTGCAGTAAAAGTCTGGTTTTAATTGGCAATTTAAATTACTGGTTTTGAATAAATAACAATGAGCTGTGGTTTGGAGAGGGGAAGGAGGCTGCAGAAAAGCCAAAAGAAAGTATTTTCTCTTACTTTTGAATGAAAGATGCCTCTTTTTATAAAGGCACAGGGGTTGCTGCACTAAATTAAAACCCTGTGACATGTACCTCTAAGTCCTCTGTGTCTGAAGAGAAGGCAGAGGCTGGACTGAAGACTCAGTTCTCTTCCTAGCCCTGCCACTGGGCTTTTTTGGGCTTGTTGTGCCCATTTGTCCTTCTTCCTAAGTCACCTGGATACAGCTGAAGTTCCTTCAGTGTGTCAGGTGACATTAACAATAATTATAAATTCACTTTGAATTGGATATAAACCTGATTTTATCTCTGGAGAATTTACCTTTTCAAGTTGCAGCTCTAAATCTTCAGCACATTTTCCAGTCCCGTGTGTGGTCACCCTTGAACCTTTCAGTGGCTCTGTGGGCAGGAGTAGTGACAGATGTGACCCAGGGTGGCTGCTGTGGGGTTCAGTTGGCTTTGTACAGGTCTGAGTGGGGCATGAACAACCTGGATTTGATCTGGCACAGTCAGGAGCTTTCTGAGAGACACAAATGTGTTGGCCAACAAATGTGGGGAAGGGCAAGAAGCTGTTACCATGAATATCTGTAACAGCACTTGGATCTTTTCCTGTCTCTAGGGTAAGAAATACTCTGACACCATGAAGCAGTGTGTTATTACTACATCAATTTAGGAAATGTTAAGATAGTGCAAGATTTCTGAGTTGACTCTCTGAAGTGTTTATGATATTAAAGACACAAAACACTGACTGGAAAATCCACCTGGAGACAGCTTTTTCCATATTGTTACGGACAATGTTTTTATTGGGAGTGCAGGGGGATTTCTGTGAAGTGTTTATACAGTATTGCAGGAAGAATTACTCATTCAAACAAAAGCCAAATGAAAGAAATACAAAGGAGCTTTTGGGTATGGCAGTAACTTAGGTAAAAGTTATTACAAACATCATGGCAAAATAGCAGCAAGCACCCTGGAAAAGATGCTCTGTCTGTGCCATAGTTTTGAGTAATGGCAATATTAAGAATTAATGCAGGGACTGGGGAGATGGAAAAAGTCAAGTTTTGAGAAGAGAGTGCAGAGATGCACACATATTCTTAATTCTAGACCTCTTCTTACATTACTGTCACAGTAACAAAAGGCACTGCTCAGTTTAGTTAACACTGGTGCTATTCCTTCCTCTATTCTTTCTGTTGTTGTTAAAACTCTTGCCAGAAAAGTCCACCTCAGGCAATTTAACATGGGGGTTTTTGTCTTGTTGACTTCCTTAGCCTTGTTTGTTCCTGAGCTTGATGAATTTGATTAATGTGTATTCGTGTCCTAGATGCCAGAAGGGGCCATGCTTAAAAATAAACTTGTGTTTGTCAGTAAAGAGCATTTTATACAGAAGATTTTATATTCCTGTGCAGTGGTTGGAGGGGAAAAGGGAGTACACTTTACAGGATTTGGAGGCAGCTACTGTGCTTTCCCCAGCCTATCACAGTGCCGTAGCAAAACTGGAAATGCTGATCAGGGAGATCTGGAAAAGCAGCAAAATAACAAAAAAGCTACCTGAGGAAGTGGCATCATGTGCCAGCCTTGTACCATGTTAGAACTATGGTTCTTCATGACTGGGATAATTCATGATGTCCCTACTGTCACCACAGGGCAGCAATGCATTGAAATAATGAGGTGCTTTGTCCAGGTTTCCAGAATCTCTTTTGTTCTCATGGAAGGGGTTTGTAAATGCCATTTTGGTACCTTTTCTCCAAATGTGGGTGACAGGAGAGAAAAGAACAGCACCTACCCCATTATATCAACATGATTGAAATAATGGGGTGCTTTGTCCAGGCTTCCAGAACCTCCTTTGTTCTCATGGAAGGGGTCTGTAAATGCAATTTTGGTACCTTTTCTCCAAAAATGGGTGACAGGAGAGGAAGTACAGCACCTACCCCATTATTTCAAAATGGTTAAAATGATGGGGTGCTTTGTCCAGGCTTCCAGAACCTCCTTTGTTCTCAGGGAAGGGGTCTGTAAATGCAATTTTGGTACCTTTTCCCCAAAAATGAGTGACTGGAGGGAAAGAACAGCGCCGACTTGCTGGATGGTGAATTGGCAAGTTGATGGTGTTGATGCCATTTCTGTGAATTTTAAATCAAGGACAAACTCAGGCTGTCTCTGCTCTGTTTTTTCCTGTTTCCTTGCCCCTCTGAAATGCTCCTTTCTTTGCAGAGCTGCTGGTACTGAACGGCACCGACCCCGTGGCAGAGGCGGCCATTCGGCAGCTGAGCCAGTCTGCCAAGCAGAAGCTGAAGTCCCCTCGGAAGAAAAGCACCATTATCATATCAGGGGTGTCCAAGGTAGAGCAGAAAATACACTTAGAGTTCATGCTTAGCTCTGGAAAGCTTTTTCTGCACTGACTGCAGTGCTAACAGGGCTTCTGTGTCCCTGCAGGATCCAGTTTCGTGTGCCAGGTGATTTCTGTGGCTGTTCCAAGTGCAGCCAGATCAGGGTGTTGGGTGCTGATGGTTAGATTGGACAGCCTGACTAAAATGCACTGTGTCCTTGGATAGGAGTGGTGTTAGGGATTTGGGGAAATCAATTAGGTGAGAAGAGAGGATACATATAAAATATGTATATAAAACAAGAATGTATTGTAAGAGACAAAGCTAATTTCATATTAAAGGTAAGAGCTGAAACAGGCATTCAGGCAACCAGGGATGTTTTCACTCTAAATGCCAAGTCTAGCCCATGAATGTAAGGAAATACACACACACACACACACATACACACACCCACACACACACATATATATATATAGATATATATATAAAGAAATAGCACTTTTAATTTTGAAACATTAATACAATACCACAGAGATTTTTCAACAATCCAATGCAAATTTGGAATGACATGTTATTTAAGCTGCATAGTTTTGGGCCTTTTTTAAATCACAATAATTTAAATACTCAGCCTCAAGTTTTATATTCTTTATATTCTGTGTTTCATTCATGTAAGGAAGAGGCACTGAAAAAGTATGGAAGATTTTTATACTTTTTTTCAAAGCTGTTAAAACCCTCTGAAAAACCTCTGGTTCTCTAGTCTCTGTTCCAGAGGGAGGGCAAACAATGAGACCAGATGAAATGCTTTGATGTTAATTTTCTTAGAAAGACCAGAAGAAATGCTGACACTTCATTACAGCAGCACATATGGGGGAGCTCTGTTATATGTAGTGGGGTCAGGAATAGGTGGAAGGCATTTACTTAATTGATTTTTTCACTCATTTGGACTTTGCAACATGATTAAAGCTTTGCTAAATGCTCCTCTCCTTTAGTAGAGCTAAGGAAGCTTTGGGTGGCTTGCTGATGGTCCTGAGCAATACAAGCACAAGTGTAAAGAGTTAAAATAACTTTTGCAGGGAGGTTTGTTTTTCTCCAGCAGGATGACTCGTGTCAGTGTTGTCTCTTATTTCCACTGGGCAGACCTCTTTATCTCAGGACAGTGAAGCTTCACTGATGATGGACTATGCTGCAGCCATGGACAGCTCCTGCAGGGAAGCAGATCCACCCACTGTGGAGGAAAATGTTGCAAAAATCACCTCTGACAAAAAGCAGTCGCTGGATGCTTCAGAAAGAGTCCCTGGCACCGACCCACAGCAAAGCACCCACAAGACCTGGGGTTTGGAGAATGGCAGCCAGCAGTGGGACACCAGCACACTCTTAGACCAGACCTCTGAAGAAATATCTGGGAGCTCATTAAGTGTTTCAGAAACTGGGAGCATGAAAAAATCTAAAGGTACATGATCCTCACTTCCACTTCAGTGACTGCTTTCTCTGTGTAATTGGCTGCAGTAGTTCATCCTTTCTTATTGATTTTTTTTGTCCTTCAAACTCTTTGTGATTGTGGTGTTGGTTGAAGCTGTTTTACTTGCAGCTCTCTAAGCCAGTCAGGCTTTCTTATCCTCCCCTCCACGAGGAAACAGCTCACCCTTAGAAGCTGGCAGCTCATTACACCCAACTCAGTTATTTGGGAGAGAAATCGCTAGTCACATTATCAATTCCTCAAGGAAAATTGTGTCCTTATAACCCAGGACTTGCCCTATATTGCCAGCCCCATTACCAGGGTGAAGGTGGCAGGGATCCACTCTTGCTTTCCAGTCTATTCCTCTTCCTCCTTCACCTCTCTGAACACAAGGCTGCCCTCACTAAAGTGTGTGTTCAGGGAAGCACCACAGCTGAAGAGAACCTGCCTGCTGAACAGATTCCCCCTTTTCACTCATTTCGTTAATGCATCACTTGCTAAAGAAAATGGAATAAAAGTTAAGAAGTAAATAAGGTATCAAATCATTTTGCTTAGGTAGTTACAAACCTGAAAAGCTGCAGTTTGAAAATGTCTTAGGGTTCTTTGTGTTTTCTTGGTAAATCCAGTAACCTCTGAGCACTGGTTTATGGTAAACACAGGGGTTATTGGGAAGTCTTACAAAAGGGACTTTTGCAGTGGACTGTGCCCCAAACAGGCACACAGGTTGCACCTTAAAGTTGCAAAAAAC
This sequence comes from Calcarius lapponicus, assembly GCA_039654755.1. Lineage (NCBI taxonomy): Eukaryota > Metazoa > Chordata > Aves > Passeriformes > Fringillidae > Calcarius > Calcarius lapponicus. The sequence goes on along the minus strand of CM077462.1, from coordinate 116,208,386 downwards.
ACTCTGCTTTTCACTCATATCCATCCCTCTCTGCTTTATTATTTTCTATCCTTTCCTCTCCCAGAGATCCTGGGAAATGGCTCACTACAAAACCTCCCTGTTTTACTGGATTTTCACCCCCCTCACCCAAGGGCAGACACTGGAGCTCTTTGTTAGGACCCTCCCTTGGAGCTCTCTGGCCTTCCCACAGCTGGACTGCTCCACATGAGAGATCAGGAGGGAGCAGCAACAATCCCTGTCACACACATGCCCAGGCACTGGAAAGCCTTGGGTGTGTTTGGGGTGAGGGGAGTGGGTTAGTTGTCAAGGGATTTGGCTCGTTTTGGAGCCTGGAAAAGTTTAGGAAGCTGTGTGAGAAACTACAAAACCTCTGGACTCTTCTTCAACGTGTTCTTCTAAAGCAAGAAAGTGGAAATTTGTGAGTTGTCTAGCTTTGTGTTTCCCTGTGCAAAGAGATGAGGCTTCTAGAGATCCTTTTCACACAATTCAGTATAAGTCTGCTAAAAGCTGCAAAATAACTCTGAGAGAGTTGTATCATCTTGAAAAAATACTTGGAAAAAACTGGCTCAAATCCCTTTTATTATACACAGATGTCTTTGTGGAAGTCTTGAATCTCTGCTTTGTCACAGCTGAGTAGCTTTTATGGAGTAAGATGGGAAAACATTTCGACCCCCCTGCCTTCAGTTCAAGGCTTCTGTTTGTCAAATGCTTTCCCTTAAAAAAAACAAACAACCAAAAACCCCACCACAAATAAAACCGCAAATGCAACAACAAAAAACCCAAACACGGCAAAAAACCCGAACAAAAAACAAAACCCCTTCTGCTTTGAAAAGCCTTTTGTGTGTGTTAATGTCTTATAGCTAGCACTTTTTTTTACTCTTGCATATTTTTGTTTGTTTGTTTTTTTACTTTTCTGACTTCCTCTTTCTTACCCATTCCCTTTTATAAACTTAAGATGACTGCTATGCCAGCCAGAATTAATTACCTACACAGTAAGTTATCTTTGTCTCCTTTTTTTATCCCTAAGAAAATGTAGCTTTACAATGAGACCCTCATTGTAAAAACTGAAGCAAAAATTAGTTTGACACCCATTTTCTTCTTCCCCTTTCCATTCCTTTTCTCCTTCCAAAATTACCTTCCTATGCTCAGGTGTCTTAGCAGACCAGTCTGCTGTGACAAATCATCTTTCTGGTGGTTGTGCTGTCCAGGAGGGTCACACAGAGAGGGCAGCAAGGAAACCCTGGATTACATCAATCAAAATCTGCTCATGCAAACCATGTGTGACCCCATAACTGGATATTCATACAAACAGAACTTATTTCAAAACCTGCTGCTTATAGACTTTTAGGTTAAACTTTCCTGGCTTAATTTACAGAGCTACCACAATCTCAGCAGATATTTACAAAACCACCTGTATGAAAACTCTTTTGAAAGTTGGGAAGGAATGGAAAGCCATCTCTGTTGGTATCCTTGTAGATGTGGAAGGAAATTTTCCTCCAGTAGCACAGATGAGATTCAGAAGTGATCCCACCCCCCACAAGCATTTTCAGAACAGCCCACATCAGTGCAGTGAGTTCATACAGTGCTCTCTGCTCATCTCCTGGTGCTGGGGGCAGGGCTGGCACATGGATCCTGTTGAACTGGAGGAATAAGCATGCAAACAGCACATAAACCAGCACATGAACCAGCATGGGCACTGCCAGGCTGCTGCCCTGCCCTGCCCTGCCTCCTCCCAGGGCTGCATGTCTGCACAGCAGCCAGAGCCACTGCCAGGCAGCATGCTCCTAGCTGGCTGCACACTGCTGGGCATGTGGCAAGCTTCCAGGCAGCAGAGGCTGAACTCCAGGGAGCTCTTGTGTCAGGGGTGCTGCTTGTGCTGAGCCTGTGCTGCTCTCAGGGAAGTGCTGCCCACGGTTTTTCAGCTGCAGGGAGTTGTCCCAGGCCACCGGCACAATTTTTGCAGCATTCTTAGTCGGGTGCTGTTTCCTGGTGTAGAAGATCAGTCTGAATGACAGAATGGATGGGACTAAAAATCTGCTCAGGGATAAACCCTTGTGTCCTAGTGCTGCTGGGCAGAACAGCTGCCTGCTCGAGCAGGAGCTGCACAGCAGTGAGGCCTCTGCATCCCCCAGCCTGTGCACATCAGCAGCTGTCACTGTCCTGGGGGGGAACGCTGCTGCTTTTGTGCTGCTGATGGCAGCTTGAAGTGGTACTGCCTTGCCAGAAAGATCAATCATAGGCTGATGGGAGAGCAGTCAAGATTCAAATCCAAGAGTTCTGGTTGCTTTCAGCTGATTTCTGCTTCCTATCCTATTGTGCCCTGTGAGGGGAGTCTCAGCAGCTGCCAGAAAAAAACATGTTTGAATATCCTCCCAGGTGCTGAGTGCTTAGCCCTTAAAGTACACGGTAATAAACCCAAGTACACATTTATGACTGCTTTGGTTTGCACAAAGCAGCATCTGGCTGCCATGAAATACCTGTTCTGCAGCTGTCACTGTGTGCAAAGTGACACAGAGGCCTTGGCAGGTCCTTGGGGGACAAGCATTTAATTCTAGCTGGGGCAGTGTCCCATGAAAGAACTGAACTGTGTGTTGCTTTTTGTGTTCATTTGCAGTGGGAGGAAAAGCAGAATCAGGACCACGCCATGACAGGAGTTAATAGCTGGGCTTGGAAAGGATCAGGAAACCTGATAGTGGTGCGGGGAGGGGGTGTGGAAGCTCTGCCAGGGAGGTGACTGTCCCCACTCCCAAGTCTGACTGCCAGAAGTTCCTGTGCTGGCTTGTCACCTGGGTCCTCCTCTGTCCAAACGAGCTCTTTCCACCTGGGACAACAGCCCTACCAATTCCACACAAAACCGATGCTATTTTAACACAGAGCTGATGTCCCAGCCGGGCTGAGTGTTGCTGGGAGCCTGGAGCAGTGTCCCTGCCAGCTGCACACCAGGCACACATGGAGGGGGAGGGTGGAATTTGGCAGAATGGCTGCAAAAACAGCCCAAGCTTGCAAAGAGAGGAGTAGTGATAGCTGGTGTTGGCAGCGTGAGTCCCTGGTGAGATGACAGCTGCAATTGCCTTGGCTGCATGCTGGGTTTGACAGGGGGTCAGGGGAAGGAACATGGCAAAATAAAGCAACTTAATTTACCACAGGAGGGATTTGGGCAGACTTCTGAACCTGTTGGAAGCAGATGTAATATTATTTTTAATCTGCTTTGCTGAGTGCATTGCTATTCCTAACAGGGTTTTAGAACAGCAAATGCTTTGAGAGTGTTACTCTGGGTGGTGCTGCTGAATTTCTATGGAACACCTGCTGCCTGGCTTGTACACTACCACTGCACATATGTTTCCTGCCAGGTACTGCTGTCCTGCGCCTCAAATTAAAATTTGCTTCACATGGTGCCTCACAGGCCGATCTTCACCTCCTTTGATCTCTGAAACAACAAAGAGTAATATTATTTCCTCTCTTTCATTCTTTTTTATAAAATCCTTTCTACTTTACTGGTTGGAAAGATTGGATGTGCCTCTGTGACACTTGAGAGCCCAGGGTACAGCCCACACCAGTTGCTGTGCATGTGTGTAAGAGCACTGGCGTGGCCTCCAGGGGAGCATTAGGAACTAAATGTAAGGAAGGAGCCTTAAATCAGAGGATCAGCTTTTCTCACTCGTGCTGCACTTAAAGCTGAGTTTCAAGAGGACAGGCAGCCTGTTCTGTCTAAAGTGTCCTGCACCTTTTTCCCTGCACAGGTGGGATTTTGAAGAAAAGCGCCAAGCTGTTTTTCCGCCGGCAGCACCACCAGAAGGACCCGGGGATGAGCCAGTCCCACAATGACCTGGTGTTCCTGCAGCAGCCCCTGACAGAGGAGGGCCGCAAGAAGGGGGGGACACTCTCCAGAATGCTGAGCAAGAAGCTCCTTTCCAGGAACAAGAGCAAGAGCAAACTGAACGGGGCCTCAGGAGAGCCGTACCTATGAACCCAAACCCTCTGCGATGGGATTCCTGCTCACCACTTGAGCACTTGTTTACAGAGCAGTCCTAGAGAATACAAATATGGCTGATGGCTTGCATAAAAGGATGTTCACTGTTACCGGTGGTCTTTTTGGTTTATTTTTCCAAAATGCTTTTTCTCTCTGATGATGAAGTCGCTCCTCCAAATACGAGCAGTGCAGAATGTGTCCAGCTTTTGGAGGAGTGTGTGGTTTCTTCTGGAAAAGGAGTGAGGATGAAGAATGGTGCAGGTGGGAACCAAGAAGGCACCTGATGTCCTGGGGTGCAGTGGGAAGAGCACTTCCAGCAGGTAATGCCCCTGTGCCCAGCCCTGGGGGCACCTCTGGCTGCTGTGCCCAGCTCTGGCTCCTCAGCACAGCAGGGCCAGGAGCTCCTGGAGCTGAGCAGGGGCCTGGAGCAGCTCCGTGCCCAGGAAAGGCTGAGGGAGCTGGGGCTGCCCAGCCTGGAGAGGAGCCCCAGGGAGAGAGAGGGGCCTCAGCCCTGCCTGGCCCTGCCTGGCCCTGTGTCTGTCCCTGTGTCTGTCCTGTGTCTGTCCCTGTGGCTGTCCCTGGCTGTCCCTGTGTCTGTCCCCGTGTCTGTCCCTGGCTGTCCCTGTGTCTGTCCCTGTGTCTGTCCCTGTGTGCAGAGGTCAGAGCAGGCCCAGGCTCTGCTCCAGGCCCAGCAATGGCCCCAGAGCCACGGGCAGGGCCTGAGCCCAGCAATTCCCCTCACAGGAGGCACAACTGCTGCCCTGGGCAGTGCCCAGCCCTGAGCAGAGACCAGAGGGGCTCTGGGGGCTCCTCCTGGGGACATTCCAGAGCCATCTGGACACAGCCCTGTGCCCTGTGCTCTGGGATGTCCTGCTGGAGCAGGGAGGTGGCACCAGGGACCCACTGTGACTTCCAGCCTGACTGATCCTGTAGGGAGGACCCAAGCGTGATCTCCTGATTTACATCAACGGGGAGCCCTGGACTGAACCCTCACACCTGGTTTATGTGACTGAATCTCTACAGAGAGAGAAAACACCACTGTGCTCCCTCACTGCAACAGTAGCAATGATCTTTCTAGTCTGAAAGGGGAAAAAAAAAGGCCCAGATGCAGTTTGTGCTGTAATTTGGAAGGGGTGAGTGTTCAGAAGCAGAAGGAAAACGCTGACTCAGACACCCTACTGTAATAACTGTAGCCTGCTATAATCACTGCTCAGCCCGTGGAGGTGGAGAGATGCCTTTGACGTTAGCCATAAATCAATCAATTATGCAAATATCAATACTAGCATATTGTTTAATGTTCTGCTTTAAAAAAAAGTTACACTTTAAAACACAGAACTTGGGTGGTTTTGTTTAAATCTACTTGAAGCTACACGCGAACAAAGTATTTGTAAAATCTTACATGTAGCTTTTCTTCCCTGTGTGAGAAACTACTGCTGATGCAAAAACTCATCTTAGGGGCTCTAATTCCTTCTCCCAAGTGCTTGTTAGACAAATACATAAACCATCATATCAAATGCAAAGCTAGGAGCAGTAAATGGTGGGTAGAGCATAGTTAACCCTACAGCGCTTTTCATTGGAAAGCTTGTCTTACTTGCCAAACACTTACTGAGATCTTCAAATATACAGTTGTGAAAGAAGCTTTTGAAAAAAATATTAATTCCCTTAGCTCAGTTTCTAGATCTGCCAGTGTTGTCATGTGCTGAGTGGTTGGTCAGATGAGTTTTTTAACCTTTTTTCCTTGCTAAATATTGCAGCTGGCTCCTTTAGTTTAAAATGAAAAACTGGTGGGAGCAAAGGCACAGTTCTGATTTTGGCTGTGAAGAAGAGCAAAATGTCAGTATTTCACAGGTACCATCTTTCATGCTTTACCTGTATTTTTCCATCATCTGCATTCCTGCTGAGGACAAAGGACCAAGCCTGTTCTCTTCAGCCAAGAAAAACATCCAATCATTCCAACTAAATTACTGACCTGAATGGTTGATAGACCTTGTGCCTACTTTGCCAACAGTGATTTTTCCCCTGGCCCCTTTCCTCCCTTTAAGCTGTCCAACACTTTGGCAGATATTTGGGCTTTCAACTTAAAGCATTCATCAAAAATAGAAAGTTACAGAAGAATAGAAACACATTTCAAATTTCTGATGGATTCAAGGTTCTCTTGGTGAATCAATATCAAAGTAGAGGAGGTTTGGTTTCTTTTTTACCAAGAAAATATTAGAACTGAACGGTCAAAATCTTTTAACTGCTTAAAAATACTATGTATGTGTAACTTCCTAAGATCACTGTGCTAGAACAGTAGACCAGGCTATCAAATAGTTGTACGTTTAAGCATGCTTCTTGTTATGAAAACACTTGAAGGCATTTTAATGTTCTGTATTTTGAAATTGGGTACAAATTGATCTTCTAGAGCTGTATTGTGCTTGGAAATCCCAGTTCAGTAATACAGGCTTGTCCAGCCTGAATGTGCCTGAACAGTTTTGTTTATTTCTAATTTAATACAAAATAGAAATTTTGTTTCTCCACTTGTTTTACACTGGTTCATGATGTGAGCATTAAAACCCCTGATGTCATGTTTCCTCAACAGATACTTTTTCTTTTGTTTTTACCAGGAATTCTCTGTGTTATGGGGCAGGGTGGGGGTCAAGTCCCTCCCATTATTAAATGCTCAGTCTTTGTTGCTGAAAGATAAAACCTAAATTCAAGAAATCCAAATGAAACTGAGCTCCATGGGTAGCACATCCATGCCCTAAAAACAGAGCTATGGAATTGGGAATGTAGAAGCAGCACATAACATTACTTGAAGTTTTCTTAAATTACTGAGCTGGGATTTTAATTTACAGAAGCTTTAGCATGTACTGTAGAACAGAGTGAAATAACACTGAGTAACTTGCAGGATACAGCACTGGGATTTGCTTGTAATTTACCCCAGAGAATGGATACACATGAAAAAAATTGGTTCATCTTAAGGTTTTGATGATCACTTGAATGCTTGTCTCAGTGGTGGGAATGAAGAACATTCTTTATTGCACACTGTGTGAAGGTTTGGGCTCACAAGTGTTAAGAGACAATGAACTCTCCAGATAAGGAGAGCAAGGCATTTGGTGTAAAAAGGGAATCTGGTTTTTTATTTGCCTTCACTCCTCAGGAAAATAAACATTGTTTGGTTTGATGTTGGATCTCTGTATCTGGCGGGTGTGTTCCTCACCTCTTCTTACTCCTCTGCCAATAATTTATGTCCTGCTGTAAAAACAAGCTAAAGCACTAAACACAAGGGGACAACTGAGTTGTGACAACCCCAAAGACCCACAATAATGAATCCCATCCCCTCCTTAAGTTGTCATTTAAGATCAGGAGATCTGAGGATGTACATTTCTTGTGTATTTGGTCAGTGTGAGCTGGATCCTCACAACCTGCAGGATCCACACTGCAGTTTTGGGTGAGAAACACTGGATTTGTCAGCTGGCACAAATAACACTGTGATATGTCCTGTGCAGTTTTTGTTTTACAAAACACCTTCTGTGTTTTGTAATTTGATCCATTGTTCAAATTTCTAGCTATTAAAATTACAAAGAATTTTAATAACTACCCACTTGAACACTAGATAAAATCTTTACGTGATATTATTACATTGAACACTTCTTGTTTACTGCCTTGCAATTTAATGATGTCAGAACAGTAGATTGAAAACAACCTGTGAAATATTAATTCCTTTTGTCCCTTTTGTCACACTTTGTGTTTCTGGATGTTCTGTACAGCAATGAAAGCATGGGTATTTCTTTCATGAGGACTAAGAGATGAAGGCTTGCATTTCCTTTCTAAAGAATTTTTCTGCCCATACTTTAAACTTCTTAATTTGTGTTTGTAGTTTGTTTTGCTTTATGGTTAAATTTGCCTCGATGGAGACAAGCCCTGTCCTCACCAAGATTTGTGTGAATTTTGACTGAGCAAATAGTACAAGAATTAAATTACTCTTTGTAGATGAAAGCAATAAAACTACCTAATCTCTCCAGTGGGAATATAAGCTAAGTAACTTTGTTAGAGTGATTGAGATCCCATTCAAAGTCACTTTAAAGAAGAGGGGAAGGCTTTATCCCTAGGTCACTGTATTTTATATCCCACTTGACCCAGGAAGAAATTGGAGTAATTTCACTCCTAACAATACATGAAACTTGGGAATCCGAGGCAGAAGGAATGCCAGGGTGGAAAATTTCATTTTGAAAGCAAAATACCTTTGCCAAACTTCTTCAGCTTAATGGACAGGTCATACACTGTGAAGGATAAATACTGGGTTTTATTCTTAAGATTTCTGACAGATTTTCTTTTTCCCTACTCTTTCTGTTGGGGCTCCAGGCCATAGAGACTTTGTGCTGTCTTGCTCTTGAGAGGACTCGATTTATAGTGCTGCTTTTTTGATGAAACTGGCTGGCAATTACATCAGTTTTGGGGATCAGTGGAATTTTACAGCATTTCCTAGCACTGCATCTCCTTGCTGGTTCTAGGTGTTTTGCAAGTGAAAACTTTCTGCTGTGTGTTTCTTGCAGAGTTCTGCTGTTCTTGATGTGCAAAACGTCATAGGAAAAAACAAAGTTGAAAGCATAAAATGCTGCCAAATGTGGATGGGGAAGCAAAATAAGAATCTTGCTCATGTTTTAACACCAATTTTAGGTCTGGGAGCTCTGGGTGTTGGACAGAGCAAGGTGAGAGCTGTCTGGATTTTTCAGTTGAGTTGATTGCAGGCTTTGATTTGGAGAGCTGAGGTTTGAGAGAAGTGCTTCTAGAATTAACTGTGCCATAGCTCCAGGCTAAGGCATTCCTGTTGTGAGTGGGAACAGCTGACCTCATGCTCTGACCTCAACAGGACCTAAGTGGATTTATTCATGTGTTTAAAGTCAGCATATGCTTCTGCACATTGCTAAGCCTCAGCCTTGGTGACAAACAACTCCAGATTAATTATATAACAAGGGTGATTACTTTAAGTTGAGGGTGAATAATACCACTTCACTCAGGATATCCAAACTGCTACTATGCAAGGTGCTGGCATGGTGTGAAAATAGCTGAGAAGGATGATCTGAGGTCTTTCCAGTACTATAACTCTGTATTTCCCAATGATGTATTATGCTCTGTATTATTCCAGGTGGGGTTAAACTTTTTTTTTTCCTAGCATCAGCTGTCATAGTCACTTCTTCTGTGGTGTGTTTTTCTTTCTGTGCATACATAAACTCAAGTTGGTGCAATTATAAAATCTATGATGTACAGATTTATTATATCACTACAAAAACCTAAGAGGATTTTTTTAAAATAAGTAACTCCTGCTGTACATACAATAAAAGCCAATTGTCTCTGTGTGGTGTGCTGTCCTACATACCCAGGTGTAACAGATGGTTTTCTACCCTCCTTCCCTAGTTTGACCTGTTGCTTAATACAGACCATTTACCTGTTTGTTCAGGAGCAGAGTTCTTTCCTGATAACCCCAGCCTATCAGGTGCTTGAGAAATCACCTGAGACACAGACTGGGTAGGGAATCTAAAGGCAGAAGGGATTGTGGAGCTCATTCTGGTTACTCAGTATTTTTTTCTCTCAGTTATGTTGTAATATCCTAAATTATGGGGCAAAGGGGGGGAGTTTTAGGGCCTGGATCATATGGGGAAGATGCCAGTACTAGAATGAGCACAGCCTGGGAATTAGGTTCCCTTGTGATGATTTTACTGAAAATGTTATGTTATAAATCAGTGCTGCCACAAAGCCCTGGCAGACTGAGGGGAAAAAACCCAACCTCAACATTAAAACTACCACAACAAAAAATCCAACAAAGCAAATAAAAGACATTCATGTGAAAATAGCCACAGTAATGTTTCTATTTCCCTTCCAAAGGTGAGGGCTGTACTCTCTTTTACAAGGAAATGTTACATTCCCTTACTGGGAGTTACTGCCCACATGTTTATTTCATATTATTGAGGTGCTTAGCTCAAATTTCCTGGTAGTCTCCTATTAACAAACCTTCATCCTTTTCCTCCCTGCTCTAATCTGTGGTGAGTGTTTCTACCTTGTGTGATGCCATTCCTGTACATTAGCAAAAGTGACAAGGCCTCTCAGGGGGACAGCAGGAATGGATGTAGCTCCAAGTGTGGCACCATACTCTTCCCTCCAGTTCATCATTCCTAAACAATAAACATAAAGAATATTCAGTTTTTCACCTCTCTACTCAGGTGAGTCTAGCATAAGATGCAGTTTCACAGTCTGAGGTTAATGCTGAAAAAAATAATTTTGGAGCTGCAGGATCCAGACTCACATGCATTGTAAATGTTCATAAAACTATACTGAATTAATTTATACTTATTGTGACAAAGTGAATGCACTGCAAGTAGGATAAACCCATCTGGTGTGCTGGATGCTGGAGAAAACCAGGCAGAAGTCCATGTGAGTGTGCACTGAAATACACAGGGAAAATAAGTAAAAGCAGACTATATGAAAACTACCAGTCAGCTTCAGTCCTTGAAAAAGCAAATAATTTGTACATGCTGTTAGATCCTTTAAGAAGCTCCCCTCACTACTCCTGAAGTCATTTAAAACTGCTGGTGAGTAATTTTGAAAGAAGAAATGGTTCCCCATCCTGAAATGAGCACTGTTTTGCCAAGTACAATATTTTGAAAATTCAGATGCTGCGTTGTTTCAGTTTCCCACAAGACAGTCCGTATGGCCATGGTGTCCTGGGTACATTAGGAAGGGCATTGCCAGGAGATCAGGGGTGATCCTGTCCCTGTGCCCAGCCCTGGGGGCACCTCTGGCTGCTGTGCCCAGCTCTGGCTCCTCATCACAGCAGGGACAGGAGCTCCTGGAGAGGGACCAGGGGAGAGTGACAAGATAAGGGATTGGAGCATCTCTGCTGTGAGGAAAGGCTGAGGGAGCTGGGGCTGTTCAGTCTAAAGAGAGGGAACCTCTTTAATGTGTATAAATAGATAAAGGGGGATGGCCAGGGGATGGATCCAGGCTCTGCCACAGGATGAGAGGAACGGGCAGAAACTGATGCGCAGAAGCTCCACCTGAACATGAAGCAGAACTTCTCTATGCAGTGACCAAAGCCTGAATAGATTGTCCAGAGAGGTGGTGGAGTCTCCCTTGCTGGAGTTATTCCAGAATATCTGGACACAACCCTGTGCCGTGTGCTCTGGGATGGCCCTGCTGGAGCAGGGAGATGTGATCTGGTGACACACTGTGGTCCCTTCCAGCCTGACCCATTCTCAGAGCACTCTTTACACTTCTCCTTTGAAACTCTTACTTGGGTTTGCAGGATGGGTAACAACTGAGAAAGGCTCTGGTCATTTCCAGCTGTTAAAGATGTATCCAGATGTGAGAGGAGCACATTCCCAGGAGAAAACAGCTGGTGCCAGCTTCCCACCACCTTTTGATCTCCAGTGGTGTTCTTACAGTGAAGGCTGGGCAGTCACACCATGGTGGCAGGGAGCACTGCATAAGGCTTTGGGGGGACTCTACTGCAGGCAACACATCTCAGCAGAGCAAAAAATTGGGGCATCTTGCTTGAATACAAAAAGCTTGCGTGCTTCTTGCCCTGGCCACTGCCTGGAGTGGTGGAATAACCTGAAGGTTTAAACACCCCTAAATGATTTGTGCTGGCAGGCACAGCAGGGCTGGGCACTGACAGATCCTGGTAATGCCAGAATGGGAGGTTAAAGAAGCATAGAACCATTTAGGCTGGAAAAGACCCCCAAGGTGATGGAGTCCAACCCCTGACTGATCCACCAGCCCAGAGCTCTGAGTGCCACCTCCAGACCTTCCTTGGATACCTCCAGGGATGAGGACTCCAAACCTCCCTGAGCAGTCCCTGCCGATGTCTAATTATGATTTATGTGAAGAAAGTCCTCCTAATTCCCAACCTGAACCTCCCCTGGTGCAACTTGAGACGATGTCCTGTCATCCTGGAGTGCTGAACCTCAGAGAGGCTTGGAAAGGAGGCAAAGGAGCTCGTGTGCATGGCCAGGGCTTGGGCCCACTGAGAACCTGGTGTGGCTTTTGTCCAGAGAAAGGGAACAAAGCTGGGGAAGGGTCTGGAGCAGAAGCTGCAGGAAAGGAGGCTCAGGGGTGCTGTTACTGCTCCCTACAGCTCCCTGACAAGATGGGACAGCCAGGTGGGAACTGGGCTCTGTTCCCAGGGAACAAGGGACAGGGAAATGGCCAGGGGACAGTCAGGTCAGACATCAGGAAGAATTTCTTCACTGATGTGATTTAACACTGGAATGGGCAGCTCAGGGATGTGGTGCTGTCCCCACGCCTGGATGTGTTTAAGGAAACACTGGATGTGGCACTCATTGCTGTGGTCCGATGGACAGTGTGAAAAACGCCAATCACTTGCTTTCAAAATTTTAAAAGTTTAATAGAAATAAAATGGTTATAAAAATAGTAATACAGTTAGAGTAATAATAATTTGGACAAATTGAATTAGGACAATATGAGACAATAAAGACAAAGAGTTACGGATGTCCGGGTACCTTTTTCTGGGCAGCAGAAAAAGGACCCCGTTAACCCTTAAAAGCTATAGCCTGTTGCATATTCATACACTTCACACATGATGCATAAATTCCATCCAAACACAGGATTCTGTCTGGTCATCGTCAGCTTCTTCCTCTGAATCCTGACAGCGCCTTCGAGGCGGGAAGAAGTTCGTTTCTTCTGATAAGAGGGCAATAAATTCTTTTTCTCTGAAAGATTCAGGTGTCCTGTGGCTGCTATCTCGCTGCGAGTCCTTTCCTTAAAAAAAGTATCCTACATAGCATCGTTTCTATTTTAACATTTTTTATAACCTAAAACTATATTTAACACAGTACTTAAGAGAATTAATACAGCGTTACTTTCTAACACAACACATATAATATTCATTTTAATATTGGCGAAAAGCCAATCATAAAACACGCATTTTTCACAGACAGGGTGGTGTTGGGTGGCTTGCACTGGATGGTCCTGGAGGTCTTTTCCAACCTATCCGATCCTGCGATTCTGTTCCTGCCAGCCCGCTCCGCGGCACTGCCCGTGAGGAGCCGGCAAACCCGGCGAGAGCCGCCCGGCTGCTCCGCCACCTCCAGCCCGGCCCGGGGAGCCGCCGCCAAGGGCTGCGGGGGCTCAGGGCTGGGGAGGGACCCCGGGTGGCGGCACGGGGGAGGTGAGGCAGCGCCATGGCCGGGGACGCGGCCGGGGTCAGGGCCGGGCCGCCCCGCCGCACTACACTTCCCGCCGTGCTCCGCGCCCGCCCGCGCCGGCTTCCGCTGGCGCGTGGTTTCCGGAGCGGATCGGAACCCGGAGCGCGGATCCGATCCGGGTCTGGCCATTCCCGGGGCAGGTAACGCCGGCTCCCCGCGCTCCTCCCGCCGCACCCCGCGCCCTCCCCGCCACCCCCGCCCGGGACCCCCCGCGCCCGCCCCGCCGCGGCTCCTCCCGCCGCTCCCCGGGACGCGCGGCGGGGCCGGGGCGGGCGCGGCGGCCGCTCCGAGCGCTCCCGGGGCGGCGGCGGTGGCTGCGGCCCCGCCGCCTCCTCCTCCGCCGCCGCCGCCTCCTCCAGGCCGCCTGTTCTTTGTTACAGCGGCCGGGAGGGCGGTAGCGAAGGGGGCGAGGCGGGTCCGAGGCAAAACCCGGCGGAGCCGCTCCCGGATCCCGGGCCCCGACGGGCTCCGGGCGGCGGCGGCGGCGCGGTCCCTGAGGGGCGGGCGCGGAGCGGGCGCGGGGCGATCCCCGCGGGCCCGGCCGGGCTGGGCACGGAGCCCTGGCGGCCACGGGGATGCGGGAGCGGGGAGCGCCTCGGCTTGGCCGCAGGGGGTTGGGGATGGAGGGGGGTGGGAGCTCCCAGGTGCGAGGGCGTGATCCAGAGGGAAGAGGTTGAGAGCGGGAGGAGGAGGAGGGAGGCGCGGGGATGCTGCCCTGCCCCGGTGTGTGCCACGGGAGAGGGTGCGGTGGGAGCCCGAGGAGACAAAAGGAGCAGAGCCGCGGTCTGCTGGGCTCCGCACACGTGAAATTTCCTGCAGTCTGCTCGTTTTCTGCTCAGGGCCATTAAACTTTGCGCGTAGTTTGTTGGCAGCATCGCGGCAAGTGCTGGGAAGGGCAGGTGGCACGGGCCCCGCCGGCTGCTGTGTTACTCCATGCCCCCCTGACTGGCCTAGAAATCGTCTCCCTCCTCAACAATAATTGATAGAATGACCCTAATTTTTTTAAGAAATATAAGGCCTCGCTGTAGTTCGCCAGATGTTCTGCAGTTCCTTTGAGCGGTAGCATGAACGAGTTTTACTACATCGTGAGGAAAATTGCATTTTTAAGCGCATCCTTCCTCATACGTATGTGCAGCACCCATCTGCTTGTGCTCTCAAGTTATTCACTCTCATAGAAGCCCATTCTCAGACTGAAGAAAGGAGAATTTTAATTCTACCACGTTGATCATTAAGTTCAAACACTGATTTTCAGGCATTCCGTTAATTTTTCTGACCTACTTTTTTTTTTTTTAATCCATTAGCACGATCAACTTAGCACTTGAGCCTGATTTCTTTCTTCAGCAGTTCATAAGGAGAAAGTGTGATTTTTATATCCATTCTTAAATTTTTACAGCTCAAGTGGTTCTCTGACAATGTCTTTGCTCATATTGGGCTGCAAGCAGGTACCTGTGATGCTGCAGCTCCTCAGTATCTTAATTTGGGTTCCCTCAAGTTCCAGATAGGCTCCAAGGCTTGTGTTGCAGCTGGAATTTTTGTGCATAGCTGTGTGGCCCTACTCTCAGGCATAAAATCAGTCATTAATTATAAAAGCCTAAAAAATGTAGTTTTCTGCTCTTTTACTACCATCAGAATTAGGCTTTGTACCTGGTCTAATTTCCTCTGTGTGGCTTTTCTCCTGATTATTGACTGTTAACGATTACTCTCTGTTTTATGTAAAAAATACCTGCAACTCCCAGAAGCTTTGCAAGACGAGAACAGAATTAGGAGCAGTGGGATGAGTGACTTCATGGATTATTTTTCTGTTACAAATGTTTGAAAAGGAAAAAAAAAAAAAAAAATTAGACCCCGTGGCCCTTAGCAACAGCAGATGAGGGCAAAAACAACCCTGCAGCCTGTGTTCAGTGCCACCGTGTGAGTGGCACATTGTGACTCTGTTTACAGCTGGAGCGGGTGGCATCGTGTCGTGTGGTTTGTTCCAAAAACCCCTGGGAAGCACAGCTGAGATCAGGGAGGAGGGGCTGTGAAGCACATGGGTGAGGAGGGTGTAAATCAGAATTGTAAAGCAGGCAGCAGTGTTGGTTTGGGAGCAGGGGTGAGGCTGGAGCAGGAGCGTTGTGAGTGCAGAGAAGTCCTTGCTGCAGAGAGGGAGCTGCGCTAATGCAGATCCCTGAGGCTGCCCAAGGCACCTGCGAGGGCCCTTCACGCTTCCTCCCCATCACCTTGAGCAACGCTGATGATTTCTCCACCCCTTTGTTGCTATTCTCATCTGAAGGCTCCTGTAATGTCACTTGTCCCCAGTCTGTTTGCCAAGGATGCAACACAGCAATGTCCCAGAGGCTGAATGCCTTTGGTGGTGTGGCTGCACTGAGCTTCTGAACCATTGATCCAGGCCATTACTCCTTAATTCACCCATATTTAGGATTAAAGTTTTGTCAGGGTACAAACTGTCTAAAAACAGCTGGGCATACCCCTCTTGAAATAGTGCAAAGCATCAAAAAATAAATGTATTGGTTAAAAAGCAAAGCAATCCATTTTTGACGTGAGCTTACACCTCTTGTTTTTGCACCGTTGTGCTTGGACTCCCCTAAATACCTGTTGCATTGTTCAGGAAAAGAGCTTTTGGGGAAATTTCCTGAGTTGCTGTTCTTGCTCAGCACTGAGCTTTTGTGTAAATGTTTGTTCTGTTATTTGAGCTTAGTCCCCAGAAGCTGCAGCCAGGAAAGACTCAGCTTGTGCCATGGATGGGGAATGCTTGCCCCTTAGAGCAGTGAGTGTTAGGGAGGGATCCTGCTGCTGACAGGTGAAGCTGGGGAGGGCAGTAAATGAAGAGTCTTGATCCTGAGTAGTGCCTGTGCTCCCCCATTTCTGGCTTGGCTTTTGTTGCTGGAGTACCAAATGCTTTATCTATTTTCAAACAGGGCTCTGTGAGTTTGGTGTGTCATGTTTCCTTTCCCTCTCAGAGATTCAGGCTCGTACTCCTGTCCTCCTCTTGCTGTTTTGCAGCCTCACCTCTCTCAGACTTGGGTCATGATCTTTGTGTTGCTTTGTCTCGCTTCTGGGACATTGGCAAAATTGCTTATTTGAGGAGGAGAGCATTTTTTGAGTAGAAAAGGGAAAAACTCTCTTCTAGGTCCTGCTTGTACTGTGGTCTTAGCCATACATAATCAGACTTTGTGCCAACCATAATTTAATTGTTGAGGGGCAATAGTGTTCATGCAAGTTTTTAATACAGGCTGACACTAATGAAGTGAATATAGATTAACCTTATTTAACTGTGAAATCAAATTGGTTAGTTACCATTTCATGGAAGGCCAGTGACAGAGGCAGGGTTTTATTTCCCCAGGTTTTCTGGTGTTCAGTACCACAATATGCCTTTGCCTCTGGAAGAGATCTGTGACTGTATCTGCAGTTTTTAAGATTACTGTGTTTATTAAATAAGTAATCTGCCTTTCAGAGATAATTTTTTTAAACTAAATAAAATGTTGCAATGTTCAATAAAATGTTGCACTGGGCCTTGTTCCTGCAGTGATTACTGCTGACCTGGATTATCCTCTGGCCCTGAGTGTTCTGAGGCTCCACAGGAGATTTTTAGCAGGGGATGCAGGAGTGGCTGGAAGTTTGTCAGAGATGGGGAACAGCAGGAGACAGTATTTCCTCACAGAGAAATGCCTGAGAACCCACAGACATTGAGGCTTCCTTGGTAGTGATGTCTGCAACACATGTAATGATACAGCAGTCTCTGGGGCTTTTTAAAAACTTGAATTTCTTTAATTTTCCATTGATACTCCTGCAGGGACATTAATGTGTTTGTGTGGGCTCTGGGTCAGTCAGCATCATTACTTCACAAAGGAATGTTTATATGATACAGAAAGTAAAAGTCAATTCAGAACTAACTTTGTCTTTTGTATTTTGGCAGGTTTAAAATAATGGCTGAAGATGGCAGTGAGGAGATTATGTTTATTTGTAAGTATTAGGAAAAGAATCTAATTCTCACTATGTGTGACTTGTTTACTCAGAATGCTTGAAATTAAACCAGACTTAAGATTTTATTTAGAAAAATTGCTCTTTGTAAAGGAGGCTCAAACATCTAATGGGTGAATAGAGAGGAGGTTGTGTAATTTAAGCGTACACATTCTGATGCTGTTGGCAAACACACAATGAAACCTCTGAATGTGAGTGAGCAGCACAGCTTTTTCATGGCTGAAGTGAGTGAGATTGAAGGTCTAACCCTCGTGTAAGCCCTTTGTTTATACAACCAGCTCTAGCAGCCAGGGCTGTCTGGGGATAGCTCTGACCTCTGGCCTGCCTTGGGGATCTGCACCTCCACAGCAGGGGCAGGCAGACTCATAATTCCTTCAGAACAAGCCCAGTTTGAGATGCACCAGCTGCCCTGGCAGGTTTCACTCACGGCGTTCACTGGGTCCCACACTAATCCTCTCCTTTGTCAGCAGCCTGGGCATGCAGGACCTGGTGTCACAGTGGAAAAGAGTTAAGGGATGTAGAGTCCTTGTGTGAGCACAGAGGGCCCAGATATTGTGGATCCAGTCAGGGTGGAGCAGAATGGAGCTCATCCTTGGTTTTAGGATCCGCAGTATTTTACCTCTGATGGTTCCACAGCTGCATTTATGGCAACTGTCAGAAAGTTCAATTTTCTCCCTCCACCACCTTCCTTCAAAACTGATGTTGAATGTTTGCCTTTTTACTGAGATGCAGATACTAATAGTGGATACCTTATCTTCCCCTTCATAAAAAGATTCTGGTGGACAGCAAAAAGAATGGGGATGTGATGCCACTCCTAATTAGATAGAAGGTGTCACACAATGTGATTTTATCCCTCCCAGTGGTGGCTGTGGTCTTTTTGTGGGCTTTTTCTTGTGCTCTCTGCAATTAGTTTTTCCCGTGGAATATGGGGACTGTTTATGTTCTGAAAAAGTGAGTTGCTATAAATGGCACTGTGCACTCCCAATAATAAACATCCTTGAATATGTATTTCATAGACAAGAGAATTTGGGAATTTTTATTAAGTGTGTGAATATAGTCTCCCTGGAGTATTTTTTTAATATTCCCATGCTTGTTTTTGTGTTTCTCCTGTGGCTGTAATCTCTTGAAAGTGTCACATATGGTGGGTGTAACAGCTTTGGCTGCTGTAGGGCATCCCTTGGATATTGAGCTGTGCCACACGATGTAATATTCACCTGGCTTTGGTCATTCCTCTGCAGAGGAGTGAGAGGAGTGTGTGCCTTATTCCTGCCTGTAGCTGTGGCCATTGCTGTCTGCACCTTTCAGAGGCTTATCTTTGCAGAAGTGACTGCATCTCCTGATGCAGTCAGGAGATGAGGAGAATGACAAAGTGCTTTTTTCTTTGGACAGCGAAGCCTGTTGGAGAAGCTGTTACTCAGGCTATTCCTTCCTGTCCCCTTGGTTATAACAACCCTTTATGGATGACAGTCCATTTCTTTTCAGCAGTCAGGTTTACACGTTCCTCTGTCATTCCTCTGCCCTCTCTGGAGGGAAATCTGCTTTTAGCCCAGATTATTTCAGTAGTATTTTCAGTACTATTATTTCAGTAATAATTCCAGCAGCCTGGGCTACAGGCACACCTGGAATAGTGGAACAGTGAACAGGACAGCTGTAGGCTGAGCTTTGGTGCTGCTGCTCTGTGATCCTGTGCCCATGGATCCTTTCCTCTGGTACAATAGCTCTGTGGTGCTGTACAGCAAGCCAGGCTGGGAAATTCCTGCTGCAGAAAAATCATGTGAAGAGCTGGTTGTTTCATTCCTTGGCTCACCAAAAGGCAGCACAAACAGCTTGACAGGAGGCAGTGACCAGGCTTGGGAGCTGCACCAGCCAGATATGCTGTTTGTCAAATATATGTATTTTTTCACTACTAAGCTGGTTTTGTTGCCAGAAGAAATGTGAAGCAGTTTGAAATCCCTTGTTTTAGAATCCTTTTGTTCACTGGGATGGGTAGAAGCTTCCAGTTGGGAGCACAAAGTAGCTTTGCCAGAGGGGATATACCTTGGAATGACTTGGCTTTTGTTATGTCTTCCCAAAAAAAGGTGTAATGACCCTTACATTACACATTTTCTGGGGTTTTCCTGACTTGCCCTTGTAAGCTTGGAGCTCAGATGCAAAAGGCAGCACAGCAATATAACCCCTGTGTGATGATCTCTCCTGAAGCTGTGTCAGCAGCTGACCAGGCAGGGCAGTTTGACAGCTATTTTTTTCACAGTGAAGCAGTGTATAAGCATTTGGAATCCTGTTAAGTTAGCTTATTTTAGAAAGCCTCAAATTATCCTCCTCTGAAAATTGTTTCTTAGGAACCACTCAGTTCTGGGTAATTTACAGCCACTTAAACTGAAGGTTAATTTAGCCAAGCTGACAGTGAATTAGATGGCCAGAGTGTGTTGTGCAGCAGCTCACTTGTCTGCAAAGGCACCAGGAGGTACCTTGGAGGTCTCTGTCCTGCCCTGTGGGTGAGAAGTGTGTGTGGCCAGGCAGAGCTGGCCATGCTGGTGCCCTGCTGAGCCCTGTGCCAGTTCTGCTGCTGGTTCTGGGTTTGTGCCTCCTGTCACTGGAAGCACCACGCTACCCAAGCTGTTCAGAACAGCCCAGCTCCTGGGGAAGGCAGTGATGTGGTTTTCTTTAGCTGCTATGTGTTGCAGCATTTTATCTGAAGAATAATGCCATCTTTAAGCAGAATATTTACTGTGGGTGTAAGGCATTTATTTTCCTTTGTGAGAGAATTTAAACAATTGCCTTCTGATGGTGCTGATCACAGTGTGTGTTATCTCACCTACACAGGTGCCAGCTGTCCACTCAGTGTTCAATTATTTATGTTCTTTTAAGCAATATAAACAAACATCTGCCTCTCTATGTATGTATTTTACCTGGTGCTAGGTTTCTTTTGAAAGAGGGAGGAAACTGTCTTAGAAAAATCTTTTCCACCAACCTTTTCTGTCTGGCTCTTTGCAGGGTGTGAGGACTGTGGGCAGTACCACGATTCAGAGTGTCCTGAGCTGGGCCCAGTGGTGACAGTCAAAGACTCCTTTGTATTGAGCAGGGCAAGGTAAGAAATGTTTGTGTTAATCCTGACTAACCCAACACCCATGTTAGTCCTTTAAAGCATATGTGCTGTTCAGTGGATGTCATGCTGACAGCTGGAAACTGAAGTCCCAGAGGATGACAGAAATCTATGGAAAGCGCATGGCCTTGATTAAATAGAAAAATTGATGCACACACTTAAGTGCTGCACTGAATAGAAGCCAAAAAAAATAACTTGCTGCTCATCAGGACTCTGTTTCTTTGCTGAGGTTTCTGGCAAGAAGTCAGGGTGGTGCCAGATGGGGTGATGATTTCTGTCATGGTTGAGTACCTGCCCCTTTTATCCCCCTTAGATACACCAGATTCATTTCAGAGAAGTGTGTGAGGATTTCTCATTCATGTGTATGAGCTCTCTCATTCTTCCACTTAGAAGCAAAACAAGTTGTTCTCATTATTGTGGGTCTTTGCAAACGATTAGGGGTAATAGTTCTGTCAGCAAATCTGTGACAGCGCAGCAGAAACACTCGTGTTTGCCAAAAGAAACAAATAGACTCAATCTAGTTGGGAGAAAGCAACACTGAGTAGTGATTTTTACAGGGAAAGACAATCAGGCACTGTCAGCAAAATTCATATTAAGATGCAGAATGTAAGGCTAAGGAAAAGAACCAACTATTGTGAAGGTGTAGTACAGATCCAAAAAGGGAAGTGTTCGGATGGCTTCATGTGTTATATAATGTGTGCAGGGTTTCCATATTTCTTCTTGGGAAGTCACAGGCAGAAAACAGGCACGTGGGCAGCAAGTCTGGCACATCCTGGCTGTGTGGGCTGTGCTGTGTATTCCCAGCATCATTTTGTAACAAATATTGAGGTGCTGGATCTGCCCCCAGGGTGCCACAAGCACCTGGCCAGAGCAGGATGCTCTTGGTGTCCCACCAAGTACAGTGGCTGCAGCTGTGCAGGAGCTGCCCCTGCTTTTCTTGGCCTTCCCAGAGGAGGAATTTCCCTGCAGTTCCTGCCAGGCACTGCCTTCCTGTGCCTGGAAACCTGCCCTGGATGATCCCCTGCAGCAGCTGTTCATGGTTACCAGCCCTGACACTACAGGTGCTTGAGGGCCATTTAAAAATACCCCTTGGAATAATAGAAGGAGAGGTGCTTTTACTGTATACAAAAAATGGGCACTGCAGTAAGTCTCTAGCCTGTATTACACACATTCATGACAAACTACTATTTCCTACATTTTTTCTATTTTTTAACTTGCGCTTTAATGTCCAGATGTTCCAACTGGGAATGTTTGCAAATATGGTGCATGCACTGGTTTTCAATCTCCCTTTGACATGCAAATGCAAAGTTTTCCCTGGTGGAAGTTTGGGCTGCTGGACCATAAACTTGAAAGCAGAATTTTAAATTGACTTTTTTACAGATAAATGCATTTATTTTCCTGAAGAGTTTTCAGCTGAAATCAGGTAAGATAAGAAAAGGAAAGAAGAAATTTAATTGCAGCCTTTACATCTGGGGAGCAGTAACTGAAAATGAGTTTATCTGAGGTTGAGGGCAGGTTTAACCACAAACTGGATATGAATCTTTTAAAAACAATCTGCTTGCTTAACCATGTTTGTTGTTCCTTCTGCCTTACTGAAAAGATCAAATGGATGCTTTATGGTTAGAAAAAAAGTGCTGAGAAACATCTGCTGAACTTCTCTAACACTGCTTCTTGCATGTTTCAAACTAAAAGTATTGTTTTCAATTCATTTGCTTATCACTATGATTGCAACCTTTTTGTATTTATCTAGGCAGTAAAGCAGTTCTGCCAGTGTCAACCTCAGGGTAGTCAGTGGCCTGTCTGATTCTTAGTAGCTTTTCATCTGTTAGGA
This sequence comes from Calcarius lapponicus, assembly GCA_039654755.1. Taxonomy (NCBI): domain Eukaryota; kingdom Metazoa; phylum Chordata; class Aves; order Passeriformes; family Fringillidae; genus Calcarius; species Calcarius lapponicus. The sequence continues at coordinate 116,186,295 of CM077462.1, read as the reverse complement.
CAGACCTGAAGAAACAGAATTGCATTTGGTTTGTAAAACCAATACAGTGGGGCCAGTCTGGTGAATTTTTGGGAAGATGTTCTCTGTGTATTATACATAGTAACACTGTTTGCTACATGTGGTTTCCTCAGAAGCTTGTTTGGAAAAAGAGAGAGGCTGGGAGCACAGAAACACTTGTGTTTAATGCTGACTTCTTTCTTCCACGGGTTCCTGCAGTGCATCACTGTTACTGGGCGAGGTGGTGTTCAGCCAAAGGTTGAACTTGCTGATCTTGGAAATCTTTTACAACCTATTCAGTTCTGTGATTATTTTTTTTTTCTCAATTCTGTCTTAAATTTTTAGATCATCTCTGCCTTCTAATTTGGAGATAAGACAGCTGGAGGATGGGACTGAGGGAGTGTTTGCTTTGACCCAGCTGGTGAAACGTACCCAGTTTGGCCCCTTTGAATGCAGGAGAGTTCTCAAGCTGGAGAAAGAATCAGTTTTTCCCCTGAAGGTAAGACACAAAATTTGTAAAGCAATAAATAGCAAGGAGTCAGTTTAACCTGTGAGGAATTAATGCTAACACTATGAAAACAAAGACATGAAGGGGGATTATTTGGAACATCTTTTAGGTGTGCCCTGTAAGAGATGAGCTAAACAAACATTCTCTGGGCAAGGAAAAGAAAAAGCAAACTAGAAGCTCAGTTTTTTTAATGAGTCTCTTCGATTTGATTGAATTTTCCTAATGAGCCACATATGCATTAGGTTTATGGAACATGCAGAATAAGTGAGGTTTTTTCTGTCTTGCATTTGTTTTATTCCTCTCTTGACAGGTTTTGGAAAAATGCTACATTAAGAATGGAATTCAGTCTTAGTTTCCACTAATGCCTAATGCCCTCAGAAGTAAAGATTTAGAAATGTGCCTTGGGCTGATGGCTATTTGGATACCCTTCCACTCATGTATGCAGTGATTTTTTGAGAAACTGGTGGCTATAGCAAGAATTCTTGGGATTATTTTGTTCAGTTTGTTCCCATCTTGCTCCTGGTTGTCTGTCTCTGAGACAGACAAGGTGTGAATAAATAAAAGATGAGTAATGAATAAAAAAAAATATTAATAATAAATAAAAGATGCCTGATGCAGGACTTGAGGCTTGCTTCGTCCTTGATGCCCATTGAAAAGAAACCACTTCTGCAAAAGCAGAGAATATTTTTTCCCTTAACTTTATATCACTTCTCATGGTTTTTATTCTGTGCCCATTTTGCTTGGCAGGTGTTCCAGAAGGAAGGGCCCCTGGTGTATTTTGACACCACAAACGAAGATGATTGCAACTGGATGATGATGGTGCGCCCAGCCACCGAGTATGAGCACCAAAACCTCACAGCCTTCCAGCATGACAATGACATTTACTTCACCACCTGCCAGGACATCCCCCCAGGAACTGAGCTGAGAGTGTGGTATGCAGCTTTTTACGCCAAAAAAATGGAAAAGCCAGTGCTGAAGCAGGTCACTAGTGTTGCCAATGGTATGTGTGGGGGCCTTTCTTCCTTCCTAAGGGCCCAGTGCTGGCAGGGACTGATAGTCCCTGCCTGTTGGAGTTGACAGTGCTGTTTATCCACTAGGTTCTTATCCTGCAGAGTCAGGCCAGCCTGCACACGTGGGTGCCCTGCTAGAGGAAAGTGTAGATTCTTCATCACGATACAGCCAGGTTTTTTTTTTTTAAACAGGTGGCCTAGTTAATGGTTCAGCCTCCTCAGACTGGATAAATAGTCCTTAACTAAAGATTTGGTGTAGCAAATTGTTTGTATCAAATGATTTCTGGGTAGAACAGCAAAGGAGCTGTTTATTATCAGAGAAATCTGTATACAGATTTGATAAAGAAGCTGTTCTTCAGTTGCAGTGAAAATGGTTTGGTTTTTTTTAGAACTCTGTAGCACAGAGTTCTAAAAAACTAGATTTCTCTTAAGCAGCCTCACATGGGACCCACTAGAGTAAGATCCACGTGGCTGTACATTGGAAAGAAAGGCAGCAGGTATTTTAGAATCTGAATTGGAATTGCCACAAGTTCCAGTGTTTTCCCTTTTTTTTTTCCTCCTACTTTTCCTTTTCTACAGCTGAAAGGCAAGATCCTTTGACTTTGCAAGGGCGTTTTCTTCCTGCTCTTGAGCTGGGAGTATTCCCTGGATGTTGTTACTGCTCTGCTGGGTATAATTTGGGGTGACAAATTTGGGAAGAAGCCATTGCCACCAGCTTTATGGCTGCCCTTGATCTTAAGCACAGTCTCAAGTGCTACAGCTGAATCAATGCAGTTGACATGTTTCTGAGCTCTGAGATGTTTCCAGTTCGTATTAACTGAGAGGTTTCATATTTTCCCTCTTTAATTTAACCTGTTCATGTATTTTTGTGGGGTTATGGGTATTTTAAAATACTGTTAAAATATGCCCTGCACTCTCTGTTCAGCACTTCATGGTTCACTCCAGAATATTTAAGGCACAGTGGGTGAGATTCAGCTATAAGAATGTCCTGGTTGAAATTTTCCATGAGAATATTATTTGCAGGCCTTCTACAGAATAAAACTTTCTGACTGTGGTTACTGCCCTCAGCACAGAGCAAAAGTCAAAGGGTCTGGGCAGTAAAGAAGTTGAACTCTTTTTCCTCTTCACAGATACATCCTTGGTAGCAATGGAGTCTGATAAAGAGGGGAATAATAAGGTCTCTTCAAAACCTTCATCTGCTGTCTTACCCCATAAAAAAAACAAGAAATCCAGCATACTAGCAGCTGATCCAGCAGGTATGCAAAATTACAGTGCTCTTAAGGAAGATAGAGGACAGATACAGGTGTGCAGAGCTGTTAGGTGTAACACTCCTGCACGTGTATTATGGATATATAACTTCTGGCAAATACTAATTTAGAGAGGATTTGAAAGCCTGATTTTTTCTTTTTATTTTCATGGGCACAGTGCTTAAAGTACATACACAGGTTAAAAAGTGACATGGGGGAAATAAACTTTTAGGCAGATTATTTTAATGAAAACCACAAATTCTTCTGACTTTAGAGATGGTTAGTGTTGGGATGGGGGTAATCCCCAAAAAAATCTTCATTCTGCCTGTGTAAAATGTAGTAAACAATCAGGCCAAGTTCTAGAAGGAAATATTTCACATATTTGGAAATGACAAGAACACTGGCCATCCCCAAATTACAGTAATACCACAGTATATGCCACTATTAGAGTTCAAACTGTTCTAAATTACAGAAACTAAAATTTCAATAAACTTGCAAGCAATACATATCCTCTTGGCAAAGAATATGTGGCTGAGGAAATACCTGGTAGTGTCATAGGAACTCTGTCCAAGGATTCATTACAAAGCAGTGCTCCCCCCACCCAGTCTCTGCAAAGTGCAACAGTGAAATTAAGAACCCACTTAACACAAATTTCAAAAATTACACTCAGAGTACACAAGATCAAAAGAAAACCATTCTAGGTCTGCTCTTTGAGGGGTTATTTTCCTAAATTTTGCTTATTAAAAGTAGCTGGGAGGAAAGGAGGGGAGTTGTTGCAGACATATTCAGAGCAGTTGATCAGAGGATCCGTTTGTCAGCTTGGGTTCTGTCACAGCTAAACTCTGAAGCTGACTGAGGAGTTGTCTTTCAGTTTGGCATTATTGATTTTTTCCAGAGGTAAAATGAAGAATTGGAACAGCCTATCCTACATCCTACTGCCTGAAAGTCCAACTTCAGTAGAAACAAAAAGCTGCCTTTTATATTTTGGGAACCCTGAGGTGTTCCCACTGATTTGGTGCTTCCAAAACAAAATTTTCATATTTTGATTTTGTTTGCCTCAAGTTATATACCTCAAGCAGTTGCCAGCTGTCAGATCTGTGGTTCCAAGTCAGCCAGGTTGCCCTGCAGCTGCCCTGGAAGCCTGAGGAAGTGGGAACTTAAAAGGGACCTGACTTTTCCTGACAAACCAGTACAAGGAGCAGCTAAGAAGCAAGGGAAGTGCAGAGTCAGGCACAATTAACTTACACAGAATCTTGGTTTGCTGCTTTTGTCCTCCTGGACACAGCCCTCAAGAAGTTCTTTCTGTAACCTGTGAAGAGGGAATTTTTGTTGCTGTATTGCCAAGTGAGTTCTTACTAATTTATTTATTGCAGCATGGATGAGATCACACCTCTGTAGTGCAGAGTGTTGAATGTATCTCCTGTAGCAGGAAACAGCCTCTGCCTCAGAGAATCCTTTATTTTGGTTCAAGAGCCAGCACTGAAAAGAAGGAAGAACTTTACTGTCCCTTTACAGATGGGATCCTCAGGCAGAGAGAGATAAGCTGGCATGTAGTGACCATCTAGGAAATGTGTGGCAGAAACTGAAGCACAATTTGAATTCTCTGTGCTGCCATTCGCTTACCCTGACTTCAGTGTCATCCTCCTCCTCTGCAGAAGGAGTGTTACTCAGCTTTTTGTGTGCCAAAAAAATCTCTGAATCAGTCCAGATTTATCAGATCCTCTTGACAAATTTAAATATATCATCTAAGGACTGAAATACAAAGGACCGTGAACAGAGTTACTCTTCCTTATTTTTTTATTCCAGTTTCATTTTTGCCCTAATTTCTTCACCTTTCTTGTGCTGATGTGTTAATTAAAGTATTAGTATGGTGATTTCATAGCATATCTAATTAATGAAACTGCTGAAACCTGAGTTTTCATTGTCCTCACCCTTACTTTCATTAATCCAAATGTTCTTACTCTGCAATGCCCTTCACAGAGGTTTCTCCTGCTTCTGTCCTCAGCTAATCCATAAGAAGACTGGTAACTCTGGTTTTAAAGGTGCTAAAAATTGCTTTATGCCATGCCTTTTATGAACACAGTTCTTCAGGAAGTGATAAAGGAGCCCTCAGGATTTTACAAGGGCACTGATATTCTCTCCTGGCATCATTTTTATCTTCCAATAGTTCAACTCTTCATATTTGGAGAATCCTGAAATAGTCCCAGCTGCCCCCAGAGGCCTCTTGCTGCTTAAATTGTACCTGTTGATACTCAGGGAGTTACTGCAAGTATAAACAAAGCTACAGGGCTTTACCACCTCCCCATTTTCAGAGTATTTCAGTATTTCTTGTTGTGATTTAGTGAACACTCCAGAAGGCAGTGGAACAGCAGAAGCAAAGCCCAACCAGTGGACGTGTAAAGTGTGTTCATCTGCTTTCCAAGAGCCCCAGCTGCTGACAGGTAGGAAGTGCTAGAAATTCATGGGAGAGCACTGAGAATCATCAGCAGAGTTCTGCTCTCCCATGGCTGTGAAGCCATGCACCACCCATGGTGCAGTAAGATAAAAGTTTTAAATTTTGTGTTCCTTTAAGGAAAGCAGTAATAGGGAAGGTAGAACAAGGATATTTTGACCATGGCAGTGTTCTGTCTCTAGACAAACAGCTGTAATGTTGAATCTAGAAGAAATAAAGCTGTGATCTAGAAGAAGGTGTGACTGTCAGGAAAATCAAAGATAGGGAGCTGCATGAGCAGTGTAAAGGTCAGTGATGCCAGGTTATACTTTGTGATATTGTCCATCTGGTGTTTATGGCACAGATTTAGTAAGGGTAATGAAGTACATAATTTTTCTGCATTTAATTTGCAGCTATTTTATGCAGTTTTTCAGAAGACCTTAAAATTATTTAGAAGCTTTGGCCGTTTGCTGAATCTTTTTTGAAAAGGGGCTTCAGTCAGTAAATAACTTGGACATTTGGAAAAATGTACCCATTATTAGAAATGCAAACTTTTTACTGTGATATCAACAAATCTCCTTAAAAATCCAGTTCTTGTGACTGTTGAATAAACTGTAGGCTTTGATTTGTGAAGTTATTGTGACTGCTTTTGAAATAATTTGAAGTAAGTCATTGCAAAGTGAAATGGACCTGATAGATGGGCTTCAGCTAGTTCCATTTGAGTATTTTAAGGATAATTTTCTCCTTACTCTCCTGTTCTTCCTTATCCACTCAGAGCACTTGCTGAGTCACCTGGAACAAGCCAAAGGTGCCTCCCCAAGCAGCCAAAATGATGCTGAGAAAGCAGAGAAAGCAGCAGAGGCTGTGCCAGCAGATCAACCAGTGGCAAGTGATACAGCCAGTGCCAGCACAGACTCGAAGAGAAAGGCCAGGAGGGGAAGAAAAGCCAAAACAGCAAAAGTAGAAACACCTCTTGTCATTGATGAAGAGAAAGATTCTGCAGGTAAAACAGAAATCTAGAAAATGCTAAGCAATATATCTGCTTATATATCTGTGATGATGCCTTTGCAGAAGGGCTGAAAAGCAGCAGAGACAAGGTGGAGGTTTTTAGTTAGATCGCTAAAGCTGCCACTTTACAAGTTTTGTTAGTTATTTCTGAGGGCCCTGAAGGCAGCACCTACAGCAGTCACCTGCCTTCTGTGATGTTTGTAGAGAGCCCCAGGAAAACACAGGGTATGAGAAGTGCAAGAAGGAACAGGAGAGGAAGCATCCTTCCTCTCAAGAGGACAAATCTTTCTCTGTCTACCTCGAGTTCAGTTTAGAAAGGGCTTTACCCTCCTTGAAGGGATGTTCTAATAGGAAATTTTATGATGCTTGGTCAACTGACCCTTCAGTAATAGCTTGGAAAGGTAAGAAGTTAAAAAAAGGTGAGATGTCCCTGCCCATGGCAGGGGGTTGGATGAGATTTTTACCAGTCCCTTCCAACCCACACTGTTCTATGATTCTTTGAATTCTTTCCTTATGAACAATTGATTTGTCCAGTGCCACCTCTTATTACCAATTCTGCATCTGAGGTTTTGTTTCCAGCTGTCCACATTACTGCTGTATTTATTTCTTTGGTGTGTGTGCAGTGGAACGTGTGGCTGACGCTGTCCCTGAGGTCCCTCCAGAGGAGGTGGCCCTGCCTCCAGCTCCAGAAGAGAGCATCATGGATCTGGTTTTAGGAAAGATGCCCAGCACCACAAACAGCATCAGCTCAGTGACAAAGTAAGTGTTCTGGGATGCACAATTTCCTCTTACTTGTATCTAAGATGATGTAGCATGCAACAGTTCTGCTCAACTTCTGGGCATACAGATGCTCTTTTTTATCACCATAAAATTGTGTGATGCTGCTGCTGCTTCAAGAGGTGATTTTGAGTGCCACTTGTACACTGGTAGGATTTTGGAACATAACATAAATGAAAATTTCTTTTTTCATCATGTTACTGCTTTTATTCTGTGTTTCCAAAAGCCTCCTGCAGCTGCAAGGTGAAATTTACTCCCATTGAATGTTAGTGATAAGACAGGCAAAGAGATTTTTTCTTTCAGAATATGTTAATCATTTTTTTTATTATTATTCAGTCTTGCTTGTCATCTTAGCTCATGAATGACTTCATGTTGATTTTGCTGTGATACTCCAGATTTGGAGCAGTAGGAGGGGAAAACTTCAGTAGAACAGAACCTCAGGGAGACTCTTAAGTATCACGGGATTAATTCAGATTCTTTGATGTCTTTTTGTCTTGGTAAAATTGGCCTTTTGAAATTTTTTTTTTGTATAATAGAGCACTCAATTTTTATGAATTAGCTAGTAATGGTATATACTGAAGTCCTTAGCAGACACATAGCCATCAAAAGGCATTTCAGCAGGTGGTTGTGCTGGGAAATGGTACAGTGCTGCTTGGCACCCTGCTGCCCTCTGCCCAAATACAGCTTTGACATGGGGGCTGCCAAGCTTCCTAAGCTGAGCTTGTGCTGATGTTTTCAGAGTAGAACAGATCCTTTCTGTTCCTCTGAGGGGCCTGCAAAGAGAATCTCTGCTGCTGCTTTTTGCCTCATGGGTTCTGGGTGAAGAAAATTTGGGATGAGTGACATCTGCAGCTTCCAGGGGATGGCCAGGGGAGCACCTTGGAGCTGGGGAAGCTCCATCCAGGCCCCCTCTCTCCTGCCAGGAGCTGAGTTTAACACTCCTCTAGTTTTTACTAGCTCTGTTGCAACCTTTGGGCTAGCTTTCAGTCCCTGCCTTTCTCTCTAATCCAGTAGGTTTGCTCATCACCAAAACACCATGTCCCTCAAAAGAAGTTTCATTCTCTCCAGTAGACACGGGATTCGGCGGAAGCTGATAAAGCAGCTGGGGGAGCACAAGAGGGTCTATCAGTGCAGCATCTGCAGTAAGATCTTCCAGAACAGCAGCAACCTCAGCAGGCACATCCGTTCTCATGGTGGGTTGGCTTTTCCCTTGCCTGGGATTGATTTTATGTCTTGATTTTCATTGATTTTATGTCTTGGTTCCGCTTTTGAGTTAAACAGCAGGGCTTGTTTTAGGGATTGGGATATGTATTTATAAGAGCTGGTTTTGCTTTTTTCTTTCTTTTAAGTCTCTGTAGGAAACGATTTTAATTTTTCAGACCAAAGCATGAGAAGATAACTATTATCTATTGCAATAGATAATGCAGAATTGAAGTTGAAAGTATTTAAAATTTGAATTAGGTACGTCTTTTAAATGAGGGCAAGGATGTAATGTTTTTTCCAAAGCTTTTATTGCCTTTATATTGATACATAAATATCACCCCAACCTTCACAGGCACATGGGTAACATAGCTGTGTAAATGTCAGGTGTTTTTCCATTTGTGATCTGCAGTTCCAGGGGTCTGTGTTCTATTCTAAGGGTTCTATGAAAAATCATCACTGAAAAAGGGTGGGGGAGCTAAACCCAAATTGTTGGAAATGGTTAAAATCCACTGGTTAGATCTGCTGAAATGCTAAATTTTCCATCACTAGCCTGTGTGTTTGCAGTTGCCTGTGCTCTGGTTTCCACTGCCTTGCCTGGAGTTGGTTATTATCAATCACTGACTACTTCCCTTTCATCTTGATTGATCCCCTCAGGTGACAAACTGTTTAAATGTGAGGAATGTGCAAAGCTGTTCAGCAGGAAGGAGAGCTTGAAGCAGCACGTTTCATACAAGCACAGCAGGAATGAAGTGAGTGGAAGGGGCTCTTGCAGGGTTTCTGTGGAAAGGCACAATGAGATTTCAGGTGTGAGCATGCCCTGCTCATGTGAGCAGGTATCCCATGGGAGTGAGAAAGGACAGTGTTAACATCTTATCTTGGAATAATTGATGGATTTGAAAAGTGCTTTTGAGCATGTGCAAACCCTTTTTCTATAGAAAATTGCTTTCAGACATCACTTCCAGCAAGACAGGCTGGAATTAGCTGGACCTGCATGATACAGAGGTGAGATCTGACTTGAGTTATGCTGCTAAATAGGGTTGTTCATTCTTGTTTGCTTGTCCTGTTTGATTTCTCTCCACTTATCATTCCTTTAATGTGTGAACTCTGCCTTTTGATGCTGCTGCCATAGAAATATTAAACACACATGTAGTGGCACCTTATTAGTGACAATTTCCATTGTTGCTTGGCACCAGCGTCCTTAACTCTCAGATTGCTGCCACCTCTTCTGGAAGATGAGTCAGATCACATCTTGCTTCTCAAACATTCTGTGTCTGTGTTGGACCAGATACTCCACATCCACACAGGAGCATAATTTTGGGGTTTTTTTTTATAGCTCAGATGTAGGAACATGGCAGGATAATACAGCATCAGAATTTTGCACTACTGTGTAGATAAATGCCCTCTTGAGGGATTAAAGATTAAAAAGGACAGAAAACAAAAGAAGTATTTGAGGTTTAGAATTTCTCTGTCGTTTGTGACTTGGCTTTTCCTGTTTGTGATCCTCAGGTGGACAGTGAGTACAGATACAAGTGCACCACGTGTGAAAAGGCCTTTCGGATAGAGAGTGCACTGGAATTCCACAACTGCAGGACAGGTGAGAATGGACAACTCCTCCTCTGGCATCTCTGCTCCCTTCTGGGAAGATGTCCCCAAATCCATCTCTGCAGAGAAACTGCAGAAGGGGAGTAGGGATTTAGGTTTTTGTCATCATATCACAACAAGCAACCTGGTTTTTTGTTAAGAAAAGTGTAACCAATTATCTGTAGAGCAACACATCCACTTAGGAATTGGGTTTTTTTACTATCTCCTGCTCACCTGTGTAATATCCTCACTGGTGTTTCCTTTGTTCACAGATAATCTCTGTTTAACTTTTTTCCCTAAAATTAAATTCCACCTCACTCCTCCTGTTTCACTGAAAACAGGGCCAGTATTAGTGGTAATTTGTAGTTTTCTGGGATTACAGTTTTCTTCAGCTGTCTCCAGCTTTATACTTGCAGTAGTCTCTAAATGTTTTTTTCTTAGTATCACTCCAACCTGTGCTTTTCTCCAATAACCATCCCTTGTGGTTACTCATATTATTTCTGCTGTGATATTATGCTCAAAAAATGACATCCTGGTTACTTTTAGGGCCCCACAATAATAATGTTCAGTCCAGAATCACACAGGTAATTCCCCTTAAAACATAGTGATGGATTCCGTGTTTAAAACCCAGATCCAACAGAGGAACCACCTGTCTCACAAACATACAAAATCTGTTTTCAGCTCTCAAGAGCTGCATGGTTTCTCTTGCTTACAGATGACAAGACATTCCAGTGTGAGATGTGTTTCAGATTCTTCTCTACAAACAGCAACCTTTCAAAACACAAGAAGAAGCATGGGGATAAGAAGTTTGCATGTGAGATCTGCAATAAGATGTTCTACAGGAAGGATGTCATGCTGGACCATCAGAGGCGGCACTTGGAAGGTAAATTTTCTGCAGATCAACCTAATTATTTCTCCTGAAACAGCAGTGAAGGTGGGCAGGTTAAGGAAATCATAGTGTGCATTAGATCTTCTTGAATGGTGGATGTTTTTGTATTAATCAGTTACCTGATCAAGAGTTTCAAGTTTCAGAAAAATGTGACACTTATGAAAAATAACAGTAGTGGGTCCAGAGCTGTTAACAGTCACATGGAAGCTGCATGGCTTATTATGCAGCAGTTTAGACTGGCTGATTTTAATTTTTTTTTTCTTTCTTTGGATCCTATTCTTCCTTTTTTAAAATTTGTGTGGTAACTTGGAAATCTGAAGGCAGAGAGTTAACTTGCCATGCTCTTGCTGAGAGTGACTACTACATAAATACAGTGTCAGTGGCATGTTATTCTTGAAACACTTGAGAATATATGAAAATGAGATTATGAGAGTTTGCTATTCAAAATCTCAAGCATCTAAGGATATTACAGGTACTCAAAGACTGGAAAAAGTTGGTACATTGCTCAACATGTATTAGAATGTGGTTAGTGCCTTAGATGATAAAGCCAAAAGTGATTTTTAAAGATGGCTTATTTTATGTCATGAACCAGAGGACAAAGGGCTGTATGACACTGCCAGTGTCTCATTTTCAGCTGTCACAGAAGAGCAGGAGCCCTCTGCCCTCCTGAAAGTAGCAGAGAAAGAGGTCTGAAATCCTCTCTGAGCATTGCAGCTGATGCTGGATGGTTGCATCTCTCCTTAGAGACTTCCTCTCCTCTCTTTCTTAGTGAGGGTGAATTTCTGGGCCAGATACCACATTGAAGTGCCAAGGCCTACTAGATCTGCCTGTTTCCTGGTGTTGGCAAAAATATTTTTGCCAAAAGTGTTTTCAGTCACTTTACAGTTGCTTTAATAACCAATAAACATAACACATCACTTTGGCAGACTGTATTCTTAAAATACATTTTAATTTAGAAATCACCCTTTTGTTACCAATTCAACCCTGCATTGAGGCCCTTCCCAGTCTCCTCATGAGCAGGCCTGCATATTGGAGGGGAAAGCCATGGTTTATTTCTTGTTTTTGTTTTTTTTTGATGGGGACTGCTGTGTTAAGGGGTGAGGCGTGTGAAGAGAGAAGACTTTGAGCACAGCACGGAGAGCATGGTTCGCTACAAGAAGGAGCCCTCGGGCTGCCCTGTGTGTGGCAAGGTAGGAACTTGTGCCAGTGTGCCATGAGAGGCTCTGCATTGTGGCTCCAGGGTGTTGCAGTTCAGTCCAGAGAGGAGAAAGCTGAGGAGATCCATCCATACATTTAAATCTCTCCAAGGGGTGTCAGAGGATGGTGCCAGACTCTTCTCGGTGGTGTTCAGCTGTGGTATTCACATTCTTTGAACAGAGAGACAGAGACATTATTCCCTCTCCCAGGATTTTGCCTGAAGAACCACACAGAGAAGAAGAGAAAACAATTCTTATCTCCATTCTGTCTGTGTTTCTCTAGGCAAAATCCTGGGAGAGAGAATTATGTGTCTCTGTTCAGAGAATGTGAATACCACACTCAGCAACGGCACGAGGAGGAGAGGCCATAAAATAAAACACAAGTTCCACCTCAACATGGGGAAGAAATTCCTCACACTGAGGGTGGCAGAGCTCTGGAATAGCTGCCCAAGGAGGGTGTGGAGTCCAGTCAGGATATTCCTCTTCTAACACCTGTAGCTCCATTATTTATCCAAGCCCCCCGTGGCCATGGATGGTGGGAGCTGTTAGCGCAGAGATGAGAGCAAAAGTGCATTTCAGGCCTGAACTTTCCTCAGGACATCCAGCACAATGGAGAGTGTCACATGGCCACTGTGTGTGTCAGTGGGATCTCATGGCTTATGTTATTTAAAATTGAGGTTTTTCTGGCTGGTTATAAACAGCTGGAGTTAACATTGGGAATCCTTTTCCATGGGGAATAAAAGTGAATTCATGGTGTAGTCACGGCGTGGTTGCATTTGAATGTTCAACACTCATGATCATAAGTCACTGTTGTCACAAGGAGTGTGGGTTAACTTGTGATTTTATAAATGTTTAATGATTCATGGTGCAAAAGGCGCTCAAGAACTCTTCAGTTGATGTGTAGACCTCTGATTTTGATGCTTTGGATATGTTTCATATCAGTCAAGGTAGATTTTGTGGCTGTATCTTTTTAGAGATAGATGGAACATTGGCGATTCAAAAGACACTGTCTAAATATTTCAAATTCTACTCTGTATAATTCTGCTGCAGCTTTTTTTTGGAAGTCCACCCCTGACAAATGGCTAGTTTCAGTCAGTTCCTTGCAACTCTGTCCCTGGATTTTGCCATGCCAGCAGTTCTGAGGCAGACTGCTGACAGGAGCTCCTGCATCTTTCTGGCCAGAAGGAATTAAAAAAGACAGTAAATGTGACAGTAAATGTGTTCTGTGCTCTCCACTGGAAAGGTTTCAAAGAACTGTAGCCCTGCTGGACATGATCCAAAAATCCTTCCTTCCTTCTCTTTTCCTTTTAGGTATTTTCATGTAGGAGCAACATGAACAAACACCTTCTAACACATGGAGACAAGAAATACACCTGTGAGATCTGTGGACGTAAATTTTTCAGGGTGGATGTGCTGAGAGATCATATTCATGTCCATTTTAAGGTATTGTGTTAATAATCAGATTGTTTTGCCAACACTGACTTGTAAGAAATTAAATGAAATTAAAAGGTAATTGTATCACTCAGTGGTGCTCATAAAGATGCTTTTATTGATGTAATACTGTACCAGCTGAGTGTCTTTATATTAAAATTCCTTCTATAGGCAGAAAAAATTAGTTGTTTGAATAAGTTATTCCTTATGTGGTCCTTGACAAAGAAACTCTGGATAGAATGAAGTAGGAGGATATTCAAAATAAAAAATATTACAGCAGTTAATAATATTAGAGCAGTCTGCATGGAAGCAAAAGGTGACCAGGCCTTACTTTTTGAAGAAGTTTAATCTATTTAAACAAAATATTCTTTCCCTTTACACAGGACATAGCCCTAATGGATGATCACCAGAGGGAAGAGTTCATTGGTAAAATTGGAATCTCATCAGAGGAAAATGATGACAACTCTGATGAAAGTGCAGATTTAGAGCCTCACAAGTATAGCTGCAAAAGGTGCCAGGTAGCTTTAAATACTTTCAAATTAACTTGTTTTGGGATGGGGGAGGGAGTGGAGGAATTTATAAATAATTCAGAAGTTTAAATAATATTAAGGGTTCTCAAAGAGAAGGCCAGTTCTCAGGTCTGCTGTCTTCTGCAATGCTGTTACCTCTGATCTGTGAACTGAGGCTATTCCATAAGAATTGAGGTGGTGTCCAGTAAGGGGGATGATAAACACTAAAAGGAAAGACAGACACATTCACTTTTTCCTGTGAGGAAGAAAGCAAGCAAAACTGGAGGAAGGATCAATAAAGGAACACTCACATCTCAAACTGCTTTTTAATTATGTGCAACTTTAAATGGTGACAGCATTTATGATTGATAGAGTACACAAATTTATTAATTTTTTGAGGTCAGAAGGTTCTTTAATGGATATCCAGTTTGGAGGAGTAAGACTGCTGCTTATGTTCAGAGTGACTGCTTATTTTCACCCTGCTCCATTGCAAACAGGATGGTGTTGGAAGTGCTGCTGGAATGTGGTTCACTCAGTTATCAGCTGAGAGAGGAAGACCTTTAAACCTCTCACTGTCTGTCTTTTGCCATTTTCTAAAGAAATAATGGGTCCTTAAGGACTCTGTGCCCTCCCTGGGTGAGCACACTCTGCTGGGGCAGGTGAGGTGCAAAACCACTCAGTGAGAACAGCAAAACTGACTCAGGGACGGGGAATTTTTGGTTGTTCAGCCACTGAATTGACCCTGGAAATCAGAGCTTATTTCACAGCCCACATTAATGTGGTGAAAATTCTTAATTTATCTTCATTTAAAGACCTGGAGATAATAATATTTCAGTTTTCTTATCTGGGAGATGGTTTTCAGTGCAAACTGATTTTAATTATGTGTCGGTAAACATGTGAAGTTGTGGGGTCACAGCAGTTCATCATGTATTTGCTTTCACTGCTGATTTTCCTGCCTGACACTTCATGGGTACATAAACTATATAAAATTGTGTGCTTCCAAGTGAGGGCAGTTGGGCCATTCAAATCAGAAAGATCTTTTTGGAAATTGGGGTTTTTTTCAGTGCTTTTGAAGGTGTTTGTGAAGTAAACAGTTGTGTAAGGGCACAGCTGTGGGAAATGGGATATGATGTGAGGAGATGGGGACACTGAACAGCCAGAGGGAGAACAAATACAGATAACTCTTGGAGAAATCTCTCTTTCTGAGCTCTTAAAAAATCTGGTTTACTTGGTGTCAAAGTACACCTTCACTAAGCTGTGCAGTTCTGTTAGAAATGTCCTGACTAGTTCCAGAATTGGAGCAAAAGACCATGTCACTATTGCACTTCACCCTGGCATGCTGGAGCACATCTGGATGTGCACATCTGGAACTCAGTAATGCAGCACCTGTCTATTGTAGCTGCAGCATCTCCAGGAGCTGAGCCAGAGTCACTGCCCTGCAGTGCCTGGAGATTCCAGCCCTTCAGGAGCTGCTGCCAAAGCTCACAGTGCAGGCAGGAGCTCACCTTGCCCCCAGAGCCCAGCAGGCATTTCCTCCATCTGTGATGTCCTCACTCTTACAGAATCACAGAACAATCTGAGCTGGAAGGGACCCTCAGGGCTCACTGAGTCCAGCTCCTGGCTCTGTGCAGCCCCTGGAATCCCGCCATGTCCCTGAGAGCATTGTCCAAACACTCCCTGAGCTCTGTCTTGCTGCAGTGACCAGAACCTGGGGAGCCTGCTCAGTGCCCAACCACCCTCTGGGGGAGGAACTTTTTCCTAATATCCAACCTAAACCTGCCCTGACACAACTTCAGGCCATTCCCTGGGTCCTGTCAGTGTCAGCACAGAGCAGAGATCAGTGCCTGCCCCTCCTCTGCCCCTCACAAGAAGCTGTAACTGCAGTGAGGTCTCCCCTCAGTCTCTTCTCCAGGCTGAACAGACCAAGTGCCCTCAGTGGCTCTCACAAGGCTTGCCCTGCAGACCCTTCACCATCTTTGTAGCTCTTGGACATTCTCAGTAGTTTAAAATCATCCCTGTACTGTGGTGGCCAAAACTGCTCATGGTACTCAGGGTGAGCTGATGCAAGTTAAATCTGGATGTTCCTCAGTGCACAAACAATTCGAGGTCGTCTTCTTGTGCACAAGTGGACACACCATCTCCATCCAGAGAAATTAAGTGAATTGATGTCCTGTAGCAGCATGCTTGTAATATCCAAAGACTCTCAGGCCTAAACCCAGCTGTCACAGGTTTTTCATCCAGTGGCACACAGGATTTTAGTGCTACACGGGATATTTATGTCTGCTCAATGTTACCTGCTCATTGCTGTGCCCGAGGACATTTTTCCCCCTTGCATTCACTATTGGTTCATTCCCCAGCTGACCTTTGGCAGAGGGAAGGAGTACCTGAAGCACATCATGGACGTGCACAAGGAGAAGGGTTATGGCTGCAGCATCTGCAACCGGCGCTTCGCCTTGAAGGCCACGTACCACGCGCACATGGTCATCCACAGGGAGAACCTGCCCGACCCCAATGTGCAAAAGTAAGGCTTGTTTTGCTCAGAAGAGCTGCCTGTTTGGAATTCTAATGGTTCTGCCACATGGGGTACTCTTAGGGAATTTGGCTGTGCTAAAATAGCTGTGAAATTGGGGTTAACATTTTTATTATGAGCTTGAAATGGGTGACGCTGGTGATTGGCTTCACACAAGTTGATGAGTCAGCAGCCCCCCACTTTGGGCTTTGCAAAGTGTAAATCAATGATTTTAATAAATGGTTTTGAAAAAAAATTGAGTGTATGGCAATGCCAGACTGCTCCAAGCTTGCAGTCAGGTTGGGGGTTTCTTAAGGCTCATTTAGAAAAACTTGTGCTTCAAGGAACTTTTGGAGTAATTAGTATTAGCAAACTGATGTACACTTATTGACAGAAATGCCTGAGAATCACCTCTGCCTTGAGAGAAGAATCACAGTTTTTGGTCTCTTTGGTTTCAGATACATCCATCCATGTGAAATCTGTGGCAGGATTTTTAACAGTATAGGAAATCTGGAAAGACATAAGCTTATACATACAGGTAAAAATGTTGTTTCTTTATAATTATCAATACTAAAGAGAAATTTGTTACCAGTACCTGCCTTTTTTTTTCTTCTTTTTTTTTGCTAGAGGATTTTCACTCTGTTACAATAAGACAAATATAATAGTTATTTTTCTAGAGTAAGTCAGTTTTCCAGAGCAGGTAATATTAATGAAGAGATTTGATCTGGACACACAATCCAAATTCCTAGTTAATATGTTTGCAGGATTCACCTAATCTAATTCTGTATTCTGATCTTCCCCAAGTTCTTATCCATGCCACCTTCTCACCATTACACAGGCTGAAACCTGCTATTGCAAAATCATTTTTAACAGCTCATTACTATTTCATGCTATTCAGTCTTCTCCTACCTCAGGCTTTATCTGTTTTTTCTCACACAAAAAGCCAGCTTTTCTCTCTCTTCAAAGTCTTCTAATTTAATTTGGGCTACAATATCCATGAAAGGTGTGCTTGTCAGCATAGGTGGGCTGTTGCCCTCTAATTCACCACTTTAATCAATTTTTAGAAGATGCACATTACTCATTAACATTTTTTTTGTTTATGTTGTCTTTTAAATTTATTTTCAAGGTGTAAAAAGTCATGCTTGTGAGCAATGTGGCAAATCATTTGCTAGAAAAGACATGTTAAAAGAACATATGAGAGTCCATGATAATATCCGAGAATACTTGTGTGCAGAGTGTGGCAAAGGTATGTCTGATGCCTTGTTTTCCATTCATTGTGATACTGAGGAGCAGGTGAAAATCTGAATTAAAACAACTGCCATGCTGAGAATAGTGGCAGTGCTGTAAATTCTGCATTTTTGAGAGGTAGAAAATGTATTAATCAGGAGCATTGTTGTTACATGAGCTGCCCTAATTTTGTACAGTTTGGTTTCATGGGCTATAACACAACACTGATTTTAGTAGCATTTGTTACTGTCAGGTTGAGGAATGCCTGATTTGCAGCACAAAAGAGAATGAAAGTTGATTTTTTTCATTCTGGGCTGTTTACAGGCTTAAAAAATAGAGTAATTTCTCTCTGTAAGAGCCTTAAGAGTCAAAGTCGCTTTGACTTTTTTAATTTCTCATGTTACAACTTGAACAAGTCTGAGCTGGTATTTTAGTGAAAGACAGTAGTAAGCCTGATACCTCTAAGGATGTTTTATCTTTGCTTGTCCCTGCTGTTTCTCTATCAGTGATTACTCAGATGTTTTCCAGAGCTTTTTTTCTGGAATTAAAATGATAATGATGAAGTACATTGCTGCATAAACAATTAAAAATATGCAAATGTGGACTTGCAGCAAATACAAAATAGAGCTGCTGGTTAACAACATGAGCATGATTTCTGCCCTGAAGGTGGGAGTGATGAACTAAGTGTCCTGTGCCTTCTGCCTGACAGGAATGAAGACAAAACATGCCCTTCGTCACCACATGAAGCTGCACAAGGGGATTAAGGAATACGAGTGCAAGGAATGTCACCGAAAATTTGCACAGAAAGTCAACATGCTGAAGCATTACAAGAGACACACAGGTGAGGGCTCCAGAGATGGACAAAAGTTGCACTGAATCAGTTAAATCTTTCCCAAGAGAATTCTTACCTAGAGCAGTCAGACAAAAACTAATAAAATATGTTCTGCTCTTTGAAAAGTGAGATTTTGTCCTGTCCTCAGCCAGGACCCATTGTTCTACAAATAAATGTAGTTTAGTTGGTTTCAAGTTTTGCTTTTTTTTAAGGTTCTTGGTCTCGGGTGGCTCTACAGTGTTGGGTTTAAGTTAGTGTTCAGGTTGTGATTTCCCAAAACAAAATTTTACTTCCCACATCAGTTTCTCTGGGATTTATTTTCTGCTGGATATAGTGGAATGGTTTAGCTAAAAATAACTGGTGAAGGTAGGATTTTGCCTTTTTTTTGTCTATGATTTTTATTTTTTTAATGTTACTAATAAAAAAACTCAGAATTGTCCCAGATTCCTTTAGGCTGCTTTCACAGGTGCCAAATGTGCTTTTCATGCAGGAATCAAAGATTTCATGTGTGAGCTCTGTGGCAAGACGTTCAGCGAGAGAAACACAATGGAGACTCACAAGTTGATTCATACAGGTAAACCCTCTAAAAAGCAGTATCCAGCAAAAATACTTTCATTTTGCTCCTTAATTTTGATTTAGACTGGCCAGTCTTGGAATTAACATTGCACATCCTGTTACCAAACATGAATTATTGCTCTCGTTGAGGTGTTAGCAATGTGATGCTCATCCATTGGGTTTCCTTCCTTCCCTCTGCCACCAGTAGGAAAACAGTGGACGTGTTCAGTGTGTGATAAGAAGTATGTCACAGATTACATGCTGCAGAAGCACATCCAGCTCACCCATGACAAGGTGGAAGCCCAGAGCTGTCAGCTGTGTGGCACAAAGGTTTCTACCAGGGCGTCCATGAGTCGACACATGAGGCGTAAACACCCAGAGGTGAGTGAGTTTGAGTGCTGGATTCTGGAATTTTTAATTTTTTTTTTCAATGTTTATGGCCTTTGGTGACTTGGAAGGGATTACTGTCTTTCCCTCTCTTTTTTTCCTGTTCTTTTGGTCCCAATTTTAAGTAGTATCTGTCAAACATGGACTTAATTGAATCAGCCATTTCACTATCTGATTCTCAGTCCCTAAAGATGAAGTTCTGATTATTTAAATCTCTTTTCTTTTTCTACCCCGGCTTAAATATATGTTTTTTCATGTTTTGTCTCCATCCATTAGTGAGTATAATGGATTCTTTTTTCCCCATTGTGTTCTCTGTATTCAGAAGTGATCTGAAAGAGGTGAATAGAGAGGTGATGGCAGCATCTGCTGATGATGCAAAATTATTCTCAGTATTAAAGATGAATGCTGACTGGAGAGAATGTGGATTAGAGGGATGTTTTGCCTGACCCCAGCAGGGTTTTTCCTGTGTTCTAAATATTGTGTTTCTCCTCAGCATTTCTTGTTTAGGTTTGATTAAGGCTTGTCTGTTCCCTTTGAGGCTTTTAATTTTTTTTTTAACTACCAATTTTTCATTAGCATTGCTTCGCTGTTTTATCATGATGACTGTGAAGGAAGTCAACAAAATGATTTGTTTATTGATTTGGGGATTTAAAATGCAGCTACATATCTGAAATCCAGAGGGCAATTTGTCTCTATTCTTTGATGAGCTGAGATGTGTAGATTCATCTGAAAATAATGAAATAGGACACAGTTGATAGGTTTATAAATTGAAATGCTAACATAAAACTTATTTTTTTCCAAACACATTATTTTCTGTAGAATTCATCACGTCCCAGAGGGTTATGTTCTGTCTCGAATATGAAAATGGACATGTTCTTTTACTGTGTTTAAATTTTGCTGGATTTCAGCAAGAGGGAAAAGGTGATATGCCAAAAGGTTGTTTTAAAAAGCCACAGTTAATTCCCTGTATTAAGTACTACGTGTAAAATGTTAATTACATCACTTTTGCTTGGTGATGGGGTTTATCAGGGAAATGCTGTGCTGTTTGACTGTGGTTTGCAGTTCTGCAGCTGACACCTCTCTGTGTTCAGATTCTTTCAGTGAGGATTGATGATTTAGAGCCGCTGCCAGAGACAACCACCATTGATGCTTCTTCAATTGGGATTGTTCAGGTGAGCTCCAGGCCTGCTGCAGGGTGAGGTGGGACAGCACTTTTTGGGTACAGAACACAGCTGGGCGTGGACTGATGGGTGAGGAATGTGCTTTTTTAGAGAGTCAGCCCCAGTGGAACATGTCCAAGCAGCCACAAGCTGCTGATCTGCTTGGTTGTATAACAGGCAGAATGTAATTACAGGGTGAGGTCTCAATCCCTGGAGTCAGGATTTTGCTAAAGTTTGTTTCTTTGCTTGAGAGCTGACAGTAAACCAGCTTCAGGTGATTGTCTCTTACTTGGAACCTCACTAAGCAAAAGGACTTGATGTTTTGTTTGGAAATGTGTTGCTGCAGCCGGAATTAGCCTTGGAACAGGGCGAACTACCAGAAGGGAAGCAGCACATAAAAGCTCCTAAAAGTGGCCAGAAAAGAAAACAAAAGTCAGGTGAGGAGGAGGAAGCTCAAGTGCCTGAGGACCCTGCCTTCAGTGAATACACAGAGAAGGAAGGTGAATTCACAGGGAATGTTGGAGATGAAACCAATTCGGCTGTACAGAGCATCCAACAGGTGAGCTGCAGGTGGAGGGTGGTGGGTGGCATTGCTTAGAGGGATAACCCTTCTTTTGGTTAAAAAAACATCACAAAAGAGTGGTTGGAACATTTGGAGCTGACTGGATAAACTGTGGTAACACAAAGATGGGTTTAAAAACCCAAGAAGTTGGACCAATAAGCTCCTTATGTTTGTTTTATTTTCTCTGGTGTTAGCAACAATTTGTTTGCTAGATACCACTGTCTGGCTGAAGATGGGATTAAAAGAGTAAAAGTTAATTTGTCTGTTTGTTCTGAATGTTCCATATCCTTCTCTCCCATCACCATCTTACTTCTACACTTGGAAGTTGGTACATTCCAAATTTCCTGCTTTCCCATCTGTGTGTTGCTTCTCTTGCTGTGAGCCCACCAGCATTTCCCTGGTATTTGGTGGTCACTCAGAATCTCCAAGGCTGAAGTGTTTTTCCTCAGGTGGTGGTGACCCTCAGTGACCTTGGTGTTTCTCCTCAGGTGGTGGTGACCCTCAGTGACCTTGGTGTTTCTCCTCAGGTGGTGGTGACCCTCAGTGACCTTGGTGTTTCTCCTCAGGTGGCGGTGACCCTCAGTGATTTCTGTGTTTCTCCTCAGGTGGTGGTGACCCTCAGTGATTTCTGTGTTTCTCCTCAGGTGGTGGTGACCCTCAGTGATTTCTGTGTTTCTCCTCAGGTGGTGGTGACCCTCAGTGATGTTTGTGTTTCTCCTCAGGTGGTGGTGACCCTCAGTGATGTTTGTGTTTCTCCTCAGGTGGTGGTGACCCTCAGTGATGTTTGTGTTTCTCCTCAGGTGGTGGTGACACTCAGCGACCCGAACGTCTCAGCCCCCTCCAGCTCTGTGGGACTCACCAACATCACCGTGACCCCCATCACCACGGCAGCTGGCACCCAGTTCACCAACCTGCAGCCCGTGGCTGTGGGCCACCTGTGTCCCCCAGAGAGGCAGCTGCAGCTGGACAGCTCCATCCTCACCGTCACCTTCGACACTGTCAGCGGCTCGGCCGTGCTGCACAACCGCCAGAGCGACATTCAGCTCCCGCCACAGCCCGAGGCTCCCAACCCTCAATCCGTGGCCCATTTCATAAACCTGACCACCCTGGTGAACTCCATTGCCCCCCTGGGGAACCCCCAGATGACAGAACAGCACCCCCTGAGCTGGAGGTCAGTGCCTCAGACTGATGTGCTGCAGCCCCCGGCGCCGGCCGCGCCGCAGCAGCCGGGCCAGCAGCCCGTCCAGACAGAGCAGCAGCAGCAGCAGATGTACAGCTACTAATTTATACTTGGGCATGGACAGTACTCAGAGACACAGAAAAAACACACAGACCTTTGGAAAATTTCTACTAGGATTGCTTGCTGGATACCAAACGGAGATGGGAATTGAATTTCATCGTTTATACAATGAAATTTGAGCTGAAATTGGCAGATCACCCTGCAACACCCCAGTCTGAGGTTCTCACGCTGTCTCTAGACCTTGCACTGTCTTAAAAAATAACAAAAAAGGGAGAAAAATATCTCACCACAAATTCAGCACCCCCTTGCAGTTGTGCACTAAGGTTGAGATTTGACAGGTGCATCATCACACACCTTAACCAAAGCAGGGAAATCCTAAATTTTGCAGCACTTGTGATGTACAAAAACCCTTTCGGCCATACCATGTCACTTCTTACCAAGTCTGGAAATGGCACCTGAAGACCTTGTTCACAGTGGGTGGAATGTCCTTGTGGTCAGCTGGTAGAGACTGAAATGTGAAGACACAAAGGGGCAAAACAGGAATTGTCTTTGTTTCTTATCTTCTTTAGGTCTTGTATCTAACAACATCAGTAAAGTAGGTGGAATTTGGGGTTTTGGGGTGGGCATGAGTGTGGTGTGGAAGAAAATATTATCAATTATTTCCATTTTAATCATGGGGAAAACCCTGTACCCATCAGACAGTGATAGTGCTACTTGAGCCAGAGAGCTGATCTAAGCCTGAAGCAAATTTTTATGGTCTTCTAGTCAAGTTTCAATCAAACCAATTACAAACTGAAAGAAGAATGTGATACAGTTTTATGTAATTTTTAAAACCTCCTCTTTCAATCTTGCTTTTAGCTAATAGGCCTGAAGAGCAATCAGTCCCCTTTGATGAAATTCAGGATGTGAATTTTTTTCAATTAGACTTATTTCATCCTGTAATAAACATTTGAGAAAGCATTCTTTTTATATATATATACATACATATATATATATATATAGCCTTTGTATTTTACTGTGTGTTCCTGGTGAGTATTTGTGTGAAAAACACTGTTACCAACACAATTCATGAATTCTTTCATCCCCATGTCGCCACTTCTCACGGGAAAAAAAAGTATGGATTCTGTTCCTTCTGTTCCCAAAATTTATTTCCAACGTTCACAGCCACACACAAGGTTGTGTGAAGTGCAAGAAAAAGAAAAAGGAATGTCTGAAGCATAGTCTATGTCCTGCCACATGGAGTCAGTGTGCCCCAGTGTATAAAGGGCAAGGTTTGCATGACTGCTGGGGATGCAAATCCTGGGCTGGGTCAAACACATCTGTGCTGACAGAGCCCCTTCATTTCACTCTCCATCCATGGATGTGCAGTCTGGACTTTTGCATGTCAAGAAGATAGTGTTATTCCCACAGGGAAAATGAGCTGGAACTAAATATATATATATATATATATATATATATATATATATATATATATATATATATATATATAAAATGTTGTTGCTTGAAATCCTGAAGGGCAAACCCTGCTGTGGCTGAAGAACAAGGTTTCTTGGGGCAGCAGCCTGAGCTACAGAACTGTGGTGAAGGGTTTTTGTTTTCCCTGAGGATAAAGCAGCTGCTGTGTCTGACAGTGAGGATGGATTGGTGGTTGTAAAAATCCTGTCTGTGCTTATTGTATTTATGAAAAATTCTATGTTTTAGCAGAAATATGAGTAGGAATGACTTCAGCTTTGAAAGTCTCTATTAACATGGACTACTTGACCCTTAAATGTTGCCTTACAATCTCTACAACAAATTCTCCCAAAGTATAAATGTCTGGATATTAAAATTAACCTCCAGTGCTTTTCTTGGTGCCATGGCTGTGTCTAGAGGCTTGGGCTTTGTGTAAAGCTGCAGGACAGGGATAGCAAAGGGGTTTCTGGTGACAGAATTTGTGTGTCAGAGGAGCAGAACTGCTTTGGATTAAATGTCAACAGGTCTATAAAATACCTGCATGGGAGGGAGCAGTATTTGATGGGACAAGGATGCATATCAGAAAGAAAAGTACCTTCTAGCAGTGTGGGAAAGAGAATTTTTCATTCCCTGCTCACTTCTGTCTTCCTTAGATGCTTTTCACACAAATACTGTGAGATCCTGTAATTTTTTAGCCTCCCAATATCCTGAGTACAGTTCTTGGATTATTTCACCACTGGCTTGAGCTAGTTCAGTTTCTCCTCAGCTGTCCTGCCAAAAATGCTTCTGTTTCACACCAAACCAATGGGCAAGAGGAACCCAGGCTTTATTTATTAAACACATTGTTTATGTACTTGAAACTTCTTTTTCCCCCTTGTGTTTGCCTAATTGGTAAAGGCACATTATCTTTTGTTAGGTGGAAAAAGGGGGAAAAAGGGAAGGAAAGCAAATTCTGTGCTTCTGTGAAATGGAGAACTCACATGATTCTATGAAATAGAACTCCTGTTAGCACAACACTTGAGTTGTTGTGGTAATACAGAATTTTTACACAAGCAAAGCTTTTCTGAGACACATGTAAATGGTAATTAGGCTTTTAATTGGGGAGGAAGATGTTTTTTACCTCTTAGGAGAGTCCATCTTCTCTATGTTGATACTACTGACAGTGGCATTTGTGCTGCATTTAATCAACCTGCATCATTTTAACACATAATTTCCTGCTTGATAAGAGTTGCACTCAGAGGAAATGAACCTTTAGAGACCTCTCTGCCTTCACAAAATCTCTATCCTAATGTAATTCTCTGGTTTTCTGTACTCTTACGGGGTTTGGCATCCCTCCCATGGTACCTGGCCTCAGTAACCTCATCCAGGCAATAGGATCTTCCCTTTCTGGCAGTGGTTGATTCCAGGTGATTTTAGAAGGAATGATCCCACAGGAAGTACTTGCATGCTGGTTTTCATGTAGAAATGTCCGTCTCCAATCTCTCAGAATCCCCAAAATCATAGAACAGCTCAGGCTGGAAGGCACCTCAAAAGATGATTGATCTGGTCCAGCCTTTTTCTGGGGAAAGGGAGCATGGGTAAGGTGATAGAATCATAAAATCATCATTAACCTGTCTAATTGCATCTTTTAAAGCTCCAGTGACAAACTCTGAGAAGGTTGTTCCAGTGGCTGATTGTTTTTCCTGTAAAAATTACCTTAAATAATGTTCAGGAGAGGAAAATAGAACCACTGGAAAGGCTTTGGTAGGTCAGGCAGTAGAAAGCTCTCTGAATATGATCTTCCCAGAGCACTCCTTTGAGACAGGACTGTGAGTTTCTCCACAGCCCTTGCTGTGGTGCCTCATCATCATCTCCCAGCATGATTTTATTATTATTCCTGTTACTAACATCTCTATGAGAAAACAACTGTATCTTGGGTGTGCTGCACCATGGGAAAAAAATCCAGAACAAATTATTCTGTTTGCTTTTTGTTTCCAATGGTTTTGTTTGGAGATGTTGGAAATTGCTGCCTTTTCAGACAGAGCTTCCCTTGGACAAGCAGTGACTGCTCTCCCAACTAAGCCTTTTCCAGGTGAATACCAAAGTTGTACTGATGCTGTTTTCAAACTGCACAAGAAATAAAACCACTCCACAAGGGATGTGCAATCTAAATTTCCTCTGCCAATTTGTTCCCTGCCTTTTCAGCTGTAGGATGTGAAGGCTTTCTTGTTTTGCATAACAGCTGTTCAGTCACAAACTGGAATTACTTTGAGCCAAAGGAGTGATGTTGTGTGGTGTTCTGTGTATTGTCATTGTTTATTGCTAAGACTATTATTTAATTGAATGCTGTCTGTGGCACACTGGGCTCTGAAGTAAAGGAGCATCAAGGTACAGAACCCTTTCTCTGCCAGTGTTATTCTTTACTGTTCCTTAATTAAGATATCAAACTTTTTTTTTTCCCCCCATCAAATCTCTTAGATTTGCCCCAAAAGCAATAAGATAAACTCTCATCCCATGGAACTTTGTACATCCCAAATTAGAGGAACATGGGGTAGCATTCTAAAATATTTATTCTGTAGTTTGTTATTGATAATAAGAGAAAGCAAAAGAGATTGAATCTTTCATGGTTTCTGTGCTGAGTTCTCTCAGGAGAATTGACTGTATCAAGTGTTACTATGCTTTAGAAAACTAATTTTTTTTTTAAACTATGAAAAATGGGTATTTTTGCAGAAACCCACCAGCCAGTCTTCTGCCAGTCTAACCAGCCACATTTCTGTACTCTCTTATTGTTCCAGAGATTGCCTGAAGTTAACATCCAGGTAACAGCTGGATTTATTTCAACAACTGAATCCCCTGCCAGGTTGTCAGTGATTTGTTCTGCATACACAAAGATGTCTCAATTTGTCATCTGGAAAACCAGGAATGGAATAAATACCATACATACATCCAAGTGACAGTTATATCCAAACTCTAGGTACCCCATGCAAATATTCAAAAATACCTTCGTGAATTCTTGGCCAGTGATGAGATTTCCTTGGTGCTGTTTACAGTAATAATAATGTCCCTCCTGATTCCTTTTGGCCTGACATTTATTATTGATTTGGGTGTAAACCAAATGTTTACATTTGGAAACTTTTTGTAACTCTTTAACCCTTGTATTCTTGGCCTTCTCATGGTTGGCCTCATCTGTAAAAGAAGATATACATTGGAGGAGGATCTGCTCATCCTCACCATGATGCACAGCAAAGCTCTGCTTGAAAAGCACTTTTGGAGACAAACATGCAGCTAAATTACTTGAACCTCTGAAATTATCAAGGTTTCTTTCCAAATAGGGGCCTTTGCCCTACAGCAAACCCAAAGTCTCATGGTGGCAGCAGGATGAAGGAAATATATTTCTATCGTGTTTCTCATCGACTTGATTGTCTTGAGTATTGATTTTGCACTGTTCATGGCAGGAAGCTGCTAAAAAAAAATCAGTGCAGCCATGGTTGGAAAGGATGTTTCTTGCCCTAGGATGCTTTAAGAAAGCTTTTCTGCATTTATTTTCCTTCCTGGGTGCTGCAGGGCTGTTCTGCATCTGTACTGCTGCCATCTCACTTCAAATGGGATTCTGCAGTAGAATCTTAAGTCACAGAATGGCTCTGCTTGGAAGGGACCTTAAAAATCACCCAGTGCCACCCCTGCCATGGCAGGGACACCTCCCACTTGCTCAGAGCCCCAATGTCCAACCTGGCCTTGGACACTTCCAGGGATCCAGGGGCAGCCACAGCTGCTCTGGGCACAGGTGCCCAGAGCAGAGAAGAATTTCTTAATACCAAACCTAACCCACTTTCTTTCAGTTTAGAGCCATTCCCCCATGTCCTGTCACCACATTCCCTTATAAAAAGTCCCTTTCCAGCTCCTCTGGGCAGCTGATGATGGTTGAAACATTGGATCACTCATCCAAAGAGTCCAAGCTTGCTAAATTCCCAATATCTGAGCAGAAAGTGTCCTGGAGATTTCAGTGTCACTCCCAGAGTAAGAATTCCATCAGCATTTGGGCTGTAATGCCCTTGTATTCCTACTTTATCCAGTAGCTGTGTTGGCCAGGTACAGTGCCTGGTTAGTTGCTGACACTTTTGAAAAGCTGATTATTGTGTGCAACATCTGTAGAGCAGCTGATATGAAAAGCAAGAAAAACTACTGGGTTTGCAGGTTTATTTCCTTTAAACTTGAATTTTTCAGTCCTAATATCTTTGCTGTCACATGAGTGCTTTCCTGGGTTTTTCTGTTTACTTGGAGATTTCGATTCTAGAAGATTTTTAAGGTAAAAAAAAAAAAAGAAAAAAAGAAAAAAAGAAAAAAAAGTAGTAATGGCAGAATGAGGACTTAGAAGAAACAAGTGATGCTCATTTTCTGCACATTCCCACCCTCCTTCTGCCCACCTGAGCCTTAGGTGAGCTTTGCTGGGTGATGGAGGCTGAAGGAAGGAGGCAGCACAAGCTCTGGCTCGTTTGGCAGAGTTGTGGCGTGGGGATTGAGGTGCAGGGTGTTGTTAGTGAGAGCAGCAGTGCTCATTTCAGTGCCTCTCTGCCAGCCTTCCCCTCAGTGCAGGGTGTTGGGAATGAGAGCAGGAGCTGTGCCTGCCTTCCCCTCAGTGCAGGGTGTTGTTAGTGAGAGCAGGAGCTGTGCCTGCCTTCCCCTCAGTGCAGGGTGTTGGGAATGAGAGCAGGAATTCTGCCAGCCTTCCCCTCAGTGCAGGGTGTTTGTGAGAGCAGCAGCTCTGCCAGCCTTCCCCTCAGTGCAGGGTGTTGTTAGTGAGAGCACCCAGCTCTGCCAGCCTTCCCCTCAGTGCAGGGTGTTGGGAATGAGAGCAGCAGCTCTGCCAGCCTTCCCCTCAGTCCAGGTTGTTGGTACTGAGAGCAGGAGCTGTGCCAGCCTTCCCCTCAGTGCAGGGTGTTGTTAGTGAGAGCAGGAGCTGTGCCAGCCTTCCCCTCAAGCCACGTGCTCATTTCAGTGCCTCTCCCAGCACAGAGCTCAGGGGAACCTCACAGTCTCCAGGACTTGTGTCTTTCCTGTTCAGTGAATGTAAAATCAGAATCCTTTTAGGCTGGGAAAGACCTCTGAGATCATCAAGTCCAAACTGTGCCCAATTCTCTCCTTGTCCCCAGCCCAGAGCACTGAGTGTCACCTCCAGGCCTTGGATACCTCCAGGGATGGGCACTCCAAACCTCTCCCAATTCCTGACCACCCTTTCTGGGAAGGAATTCTTCCTGATGTCCAACCTGAGCCTCCCCTGGCACAGCCTGAGGCCTTTTGTCCTGTTCCTGGTTACCATGGAATGGTTTGGGCTGAAAGGCACCTTAAAAATCATCCAGTCCCACCCCTGCTATGGGCCTGGACACTTTCCACTATCCCAGGTTGCTCAAAGCTTCGTCCAGCCTGGCCTTGGACCCTTCCAGGGATCCAGGGGCAGCCACAGTTTCTCTGTGCCAGGGCTTCCCCACCCTCACAAGGAAGAATTCCTTTCTAATATCTAAACTAAACCTGCTCTCTTTCAGTTTGTACCCATTCCCCCTTCTCCTGTCACTCCAGTTCCTCAGGAATTGTCCCTCTCTGGTTTCCCTGCAGCCCCTTCAGGCACTGGAAGCTGCTCTGAGGTCTCCACAGAACTTCTCCTCCCCAGGCTGAACAGCCCCAACATTCCCAGCATCAAGAAAGGGATTCAAAACTGGGGGGAAAGAGGGGCATGAGGGGCACGAGGCACATTAGAAATACAGCTAAAAATACGAGAGAAGACAAGCTGAGCCTGCTGTGCTGAACTGATGGCAGGCTATGGCTGCTGCAGGGCTGCTCACTAATTAGTGATCACAGAATCTGTGCTCTGTTACCAGGGCTGATCACTAATTAGTGATCATTGCACAGAATCTGTGTTCTGTTACCAGGGCTGCTCACTAATTAGTGATTATTGTACAGAATCTGTGCTCTGTTACCAGAGCTGATCACTAATTAGTGATCACTGTACAGAATCTCTGTTCTGTTACCAGGGCTGCTCACTAGTTAGTGATCATTGCACAGAATCTGTGTTCTGTTACCAGGGCTGCTCACTAATTAGTGATTATTGCACAGAAACCGTGTTCTGTTACCAGGGTTGATCACTAATTAGTGATCATTGTACAGAATCTCTGTTCTGTTACCAGGGCTGATCACTAATTAGTGATCATTGTACAGAATCCGTGCTCTGTTACCAGGGCTGATCACTAATTAGTGATCATTGCACAGAATCTGTGTTCTGTTACCAGGGCTGCTCACTAATTAGTGATCATTGTACAGAATCTCTGTTCTGTTACCAGGGTTGATCACTAATTAGTGATCATTGCACAGAATCCGTGCTCTGTTACCTGGACAGGGAAAAGTGTTGATGCTCAGTGTGTGAATTTGCCATAAATGAAACCCAAAGTTTTGGATTCACACTCAATGTGTTGTAATGTGCAGCAACATGCGGGAAGCAAGCTCTCAGTGATAAGAGAATGAAGCAGGGCCACATTTCATGGCTTTTGGGAATTGTGGAAGTGAGGCTGTGAGCAGAGTTTTCTCAAGGGTGATTCTCCTTTCTCTGCACAGAATAAACCTCTGTGCTGTCTGCATGCAAGTCAGGCACAGGAAAACTGTCAAGGGAGTGACACTGGAGGAAAGGGGGGCTTTACAATTAAAAAAAAAACCTCTAAAAAAGTCAAATCAGGAAAGGATGGGGAAGTACTAACCCTAGATCCTTGCTCTGCCAAGGGAGATACAAAAGAATGGCTCTCAGTCTGTTACACTGGCTGGTAGATAAAAAATATTAAATAAACTGCATGCTCACACTCCTTTTCCCTTCTCTCCACACCAATGCCCTGACCCTCATCAGAGCTTTAAAAGGAATAAATACCTTTGTCTGACCAGCACAGAGGTGGCACTTGTGCCCTTGTTAGGGAGTAAAATTCAGGATTGCTGAACTGCAAATATGGGTGCATAGTGTGGGGGTGTTTGGGCAGGGGTGGGTTCCTTTTGGGGCTGTGTATGTCTTTAAAAATGAAGAATAGCTGCTTTATTGCCCTCCTGTGAAGTCCATGCTGATGCAAACAGATTTTTGCTGAAGAGACTGGAATCAGTGACAAAGCACCATTTTTAAAGACCAAGAAAAAAGAAAGAAAGAAAAAAAAAGATCTTATATTTCATAACCAAAGTGAAAAATTGGAAACTCTGTCCTGAAGGCAAATGCACCTATTTCTCATTCACTCTCCTCCCTTTTTCACTACTTTTTTCCCATGAAATACATGCAAATCCCAACACGCACTAAGTTTTCCTCCAGGCATGATATACTTGTGTGGTTATTGAAGTAAGGAGTGGGTTGAATAGAGATATGAGGTGTTCCCAGCAGAAAGAGCCTGGAAAAGAGTGCTCTGTTTACTGCTGCTGTTCTAAAGTCAGGCACTCACCCCTGAGAGCATTTGTAGGTAGTAAAGGGGATAGCTGTCATTCTAATTATACAAAACACACATTTCCTTCTTAATTTACTTTGTCTTCTCACAGTACAGCCACTGTTCCTGAGTCTGCCTACTTGGAAAGGTGTCTAGAGATTAAGTTACAACTTAATTCCTAGACATTAACACAATTTCTAGACATCTAGCATTTTATCAAAATGAAGAGTGGTTTAAGGAGTAATCCAGCTAGAGCAAGAACTTGCTGTTATCAATGAATGCTTGAAAGAAATCACAATTTCTGGTTGCACAGGACACTTATCAGTCTGGAAGCAGCAAGTCAATGTGTGTGGTCTGTGCTTGGCTGCAAATCCTTCCAGGATCCTTCCAGGTCTCCACTGCCTTTAAAAGTGCCTGTGTTTGGGGTGAAGGATATTGAAAAAAGTGGGGGTGAGCCTAAACTAACAGAAGCACAAACAGAAGGATTAGAGGGTGGGTGGGGTGCAGAGGGAAGGGGGGAGAGTTGTGGGTGTTCAGGTGGGATGTGGGAGACAATGAAAGGGCAATGTGGGAGGTTCAAATAAAATATAAAAGCCAGGAAAGGGGATGTGGATGTTCAGGTGGGATGGGAGACAAGGAAAGGGGATATGGACATTCAGGTGGGATGTGGAGACAAGGAAAGGGCAATGTGGGAGGTTGAAATCTAAGAAATGGGAAAGGGATGTGAGAGGTTCAGGTGGGATGGGGGTGCTCAGGTGGGATGTACAGACAAGGGGAGGCTGTGCCATTATGGACAGGAGGATTTCCAAGTTTCTCCCACAGTTTTCCCTCAGGTGGTTTTTGCCTCTGGTCCTTGGGATATTGTGGATATTGGCGTTGGTCAATTAGAATAATTATAACTTGAGATATTTTCTTCCAGTGGTATTAAATCCGTGGCTGGAATAACTTTAATTAAGCTCCTTGACCACGGATTATTTAATGTCCTGCATAAACACTGCTCTTCCTGCCTTTCCCTCTGTCTTTAGGGATGCCAGGAGTTCCTGTTTCAGGGGAAAGGTTGGTTGTAGAAGTTTGGATTGACTGGAGTCCCACTTGGATTAGATTTTAGGGTTCCAGGGGCCTGTGAGCAGATCAGCCCATCATTTCTCTGGGAAGCTTTCCAGTATTTCCCCTTCTGGCAGGGGAACACTTCCAGAGGGGTAATTTTACCAGCTGGGAGTACAAAGAGTACACGGCCAGTCGTGTGGATGGTGCCTGTCTGACACCATGGAGCTGGCACAGAGATTCCTGCACGTTTTCCCACTTTCCCACTGGCTTTTTTTCAGCCTGGAATGATGTCAGCGCCCACGGGTTTTAATCAGCGGGATCAGCACGAGCAGCAGGGAAGACACAGTCAGGCCTTTCCACCGATGCTTGAGGCTACTGGGCAGAGTTTGTCTCCCAGATCTGGATGAGAAAGTGCAGCAGCTCCTCCCAGCTGCTGTTGCCATCCTCCTCCCAAAGTCTGCCTGAGATCCCTCAGCTGATCTGCTCCTGGAACCCTGAAATCTCACCCAGAGTGCTGGCGGAAAGCAGGGCAGGGAGTGGCTCTGGAGCAGCTGATCTGGCAGATCTTTGCTAACACAGGGCACGGAAGGGAGGTGGAAAACCCGGAGAATGGGCCAGAAGAATTGTTTAATGAAGTTTGGCGCTATCGTATCTGTTCAGAGAAACAAAAAAACAGTGGAACTATTTCTCATTGGCTTACATTTCTGTGGCTTCCTTTATTACTAAAACATGCATCCAGTTGAGCAGAAAACTAATTTCTCTTCATATCATTCCCCCCCAAGAATCACCTCTTTCAGCTGCAAATCCCTTTTTTTTAATCTTTCCATCAATTTTCTCATCAATTTAGCAGCTGTGCCAATTCCAGAGCTGCATCCTGAGAAGAGCAAGAAAATGGTACCAGCCCCGTTCAGTGGGATCCCATTCTGGTGTCAGTGACTGGGATTGCACTCCTGGGTGATGGTGGCTTTGGCTTTCTGGGTGGAAAGAGGTTTTACAGCCCTGCCATGAGTTAAATTATAAGAAAGGTGAAGCAGATGTGGTTGTGCACCCTCAGCAGGTATTTGGGATGGTGATCACAGGACTCTTACCATGTGGTTGTAATGAAAATGTTACAACTGTGGCTTCTGGCAAGGTGTGTTTGCAAAATATGGCCTTAGATACTTACAATAAAGTGTCCTGTAATTAAAAAAATAAAGAAAAACATTAATGTCATTGAGGAGACTGTAATCTTGACTGCTATTTTTTCCAAGAAAGACTCACAGAAATGTCATATAACTGAAACTTTTAGGCAATGGCCCCAGGAAGCAAATTTGAGAGCGCTGGATTGATGCTGCCACGTGTGAATGCTGCTCTGTAGGGAGATGCATGGAGGAATTTTGCAGTCACACTGGGGAACAGCAGATCATTCCCACCCCACCTTCCCCACAGATTCTGGGGGAGAATATTCCAAGACTGGGAGGCAATTCTGACTTCAGTTTACCTGGAAAATAACACTGACTTCAGTTCACCTGCACCTGAGCTCTGCTAAGCCCCACCTGCATGAAGCCCTTCAACAAAGCCTTATACCTGGGTTTTTTCCCCTTTCATTCCTGGTTATTCTGGATTTTTCTTTGTATTGACAACTATTACTAATAAGGAAAGACAGTGAAGAGGTGATGTCATGAGAACTTCTGATGAGGTTTTTTTTTTTTTCTTTTCTAAGATCAGGGCCTCAGCAGGTGCAGATTTTAACAAATTGTTTTTAATGGCAGGGTTTTCTTTCCTTTCAGGGATAAGAATTTAAAGTTTAAATTAGGATTTGTAGGAATCTTTACAGAAAAAGGGAAACTTTTATTGTTTCTAGGGTGTTTTCCTTAATACACTGGTGTTATCATGATGGTTTTTGTATCTTGCAGTTTTTAAATACTATTAGATGTACTCAAAAAGAAAACAAAAAAATCCCATTCTGCATAAAATTACAGGCAGAGTCTGTGGATATAATAGCAATAATATACCAGACTTTTTAATATAGCTGGTTTGGCTCTTGTATATCCTGCTCTTTATTCTTAACACTGTAATCAAGTGTAATTACAGGTGTAGACATTTTAATTAAAGGTGAATGAGTTTTAATTAAAGGTGAAAAAAGTAGAATTGGACCAACATTAACAATGTCTCTGTGACCTAAGCTGAAGAATGTCATCGTGTATACCCAAGAAAAACTGATTTTGACAAAATTTTCCTGTTGAATCTATGAAATGCCTTTGTGCAGAAAGTTGTGCTTTAATGTACAAAGCAATCAGATGTTGCTGCATTTGTGGGACAGTGGGAAATCTGTTTGCCACTGAGATGTGCAAGTTTTATTTGATGCATTATGAGCAGATAGCAATTAGCAGCTTCTCTGCTAAGGCTACTCACAGAGTATGAAGTTACTACACTTGTTGGCACAATTGTGATGTGAAATACTTGATATGGGCATTTTATTTTCCTTTCCTGATTTCAGCATTCTTTGGATTTGGCTCCCAATGGGGAGTTTTTGCTCAGTTTTACCCCTGAACAAGACATCCCACTGTCCTTGTAACAAAAGACAGCAAGGACAAAAATGCAAAGCACAGGAGCAGATCACCCAGAGAGGGCGTGGAGCTCCCTCATGGGGATATTCCAGATCTGTCTGCACAAAATCCTCTGCTCCTTCATGGGGATATTCCAGATCTGTCTGCACAAAATCCGCTGCTCCTTCATGGGGATATTCCAGATCTTCTGCACGAAATCCTCTGCTCCTTCATGGGGATATTCCAGATCTGTCTGCACGAAATCCTCTGCTCCCTCATGGGGATATTCCAGATCTTCTGCACAAAATCCTCTGCTCTGGGAGCTGGGACGAGATGAGCCACTGAGTCCCTCCAGACCTGACCCACTCTGTGATATTTGCATAACATTCGTGACCTTGAATCCAAGTTTTCTTTCTCGGGTCTAAAATGATCTTTTTGACAAAGATGTAACTTTTACTGTGTTCCAAGACCATACCTGAAAAACCTTTATTAACCCAGTTCAGTGATAAAATTGTAGTTTTGTAGCCAGATCTAGAGTGTTTATTGTTGGTCTGAAAAAAAGGGACAACAAAATCTTACGTTTGCTAGGTTTGTTGGAAATGTTTGGGAATTTTTCTTTGCTCAAAGAGAAACCAGACATTTACACCAAGCTCTTCATGTGAGTTTGATGTTCAAACATTGCCAAGATCAGTTTCAACTAAAAATGGTTTGTACCTTGACCACTTTTTAATGCCCTGTGTTAAATAAAATCATTTATCCATTCGGTGCTGTTTCTGTACCAAGCAAAACAAGACAAGAGCAGCTGCTATATTTTCATTAACAATGTTAATAAATAAATAACATAAATACTGATGCATATATAATTTTTTTTTTTTGCATCTTGAGGGTGTTTACTCCTGATCAGAAGTAGCTTCCTATTGATATGACATTATGGGGAATGTCATATAATTTCCTTTCCATCTCCTTTGGTGTAACTCTCTAGCAAGACAGTTCTTAGGGAAAAAACTGTGCAGGAAAATTTTTTATCTGGTCCACAACAATTTTTTTTCATGAGTTTTGCTCTTTCATTTAAGTGATATAACTGAGAAAATAATGGCAAAGAAGAAACAACTGACTTGAGTTACTGAAAAACTGGGAAGCTAAACAGTTTTGCAAACCTCACATGGGCAAATCTGATGTTGGTTTTGAAATAGTGAACTAATCAATAATAAATAATCAATACCAAAATAATCAATCAAGAATAATCAATACGAAAAATTCATTTTTCAGAAGCCTTTGATAATTTTTCCTTATGTCTCTCTATGTCTTTCAAAGATTCATAGCTCATCATCCTTAAATCCCATTCTCTATTATCTATGATTTTTCATATCAAAGTTTGTGATAATATTAGGGACATAAACTATCTTTTTGAGGTTAAGAACAAACACTAATGAGGATGAAAATATTTCCATGCAAGGCAATGTCAGACCAAAGGGTGGTGCTTCACAAAGATATTTTATTTCTCGTGTGTGTCATACTAGAATTACAATCAGTGTGATATGGGAGTATTTGTTATCAGAATTTATTGGAATAAATATACTGCAGTGATGGAGAAAAGTCACTTCTGATTTCTGCTGGTGCCTGCAGTCCATGCTTTTCTTTATTAAACTTTGCCTTATTGGGTCTATAGTAATTTCCAGTTTCCTCTTAACATTTCAGATATGATGT
Source organism: Calcarius lapponicus (assembly GCA_039654755.1). Taxonomy (NCBI): domain Eukaryota; kingdom Metazoa; phylum Chordata; class Aves; order Passeriformes; family Fringillidae; genus Calcarius; species Calcarius lapponicus. The sequence continues at coordinate 116,149,884 of CM077462.1, read as the reverse complement.
TTAGAAATATCCTTTTGACCCTAAATTTAGACTTTCTATATTCACATAATGCTCTGATACCTCTCTTTTATTAATTTTTCCTTAAATGAAATAAAGAATGGCATACAAATTCTGTTTATAGAGAGAGGTAGTTCTGTTGTTAAATCAATCTGTAAGAACCTTTAAATAAAAATTTTAATTTACAAATGGATTACACATGTAGCATCCCATTGTCATCTTTTTAAAACTATAAGCCCAAGCATATAATACAAATAATTTATGATAACTTTTGGATTGTCTGCATAGTTTGATTACAAACTATTGTTACAAACAAACCTTGTTGCTGTTATGTCTGATATCTTACAGGAATCATATTTCTTGCAGGAGTTATTTTTGATACTGATGGCCTTTAATGCACACCAATCAGCCTTTACTCTCACACTGCCAGGATTGCTCTATTTATTTTAAAAATGAAGAAGGTTCAGAAAAAGTTCAAAGCCCTCAGAATTTTGCTTTGCTGCCTCTGTCACCGAGAGCAGTCTTTGCTTGAAAAACAGAATTAAACCCCAGCTAACTGATTTAATATTCCAATTTTTGCTATTTGTTAGTGGGCAGTTCGGGCTGGTGGAACCCTCGAGTCCACAGCACTCTGCAAAATCTTTTTTTCCTACATGTTTTTTCAAGTCCCAGCTATGCAGTGAATTTTATTAATTAGAAGAATGTTTCCCAACCCAGTAGGCACCAGCCCCAGGAGGTGGGGTAGGGCACACTGCGAAAGAGGAGAACTTTGAGGGCAGGGAAAACTGCTCACCTCTCCCATCCACCTGCAAATCTGTTCCCACAGCTACAATTCTCTTGGAAAAATCACCCATGCAGCTTCCCCCTGACACCTGTGGCACCTCTCACTGTGTCAGGCTCGGTTCCCCCACACCTAAATCTCCTGACTCAAAAGCTTTTCCCCTCTCCCATTTGCACGTAAAGAATATTTAAGAAAGTTCCACTGAAGCACTCCAAGTTCTGGGGCCAACCAGAATTCAAACGAGTTTGAGCCCCACGAGGTTGCTCTGATTAAGAGGTGGTTTTCCATCTGTCTAGCTCAATATTTCAGTTGACTCACCTTTATGTGCCTCTGTGTTTCCATATACACAGGACCTTGCATTTCTCAGATCCTGTTTCAAGCCCTTCTGAGGAAATAAGGGCTTGTCTGCCTCGGGGAGCTGTTGTGAAATACTCTGGAGTGTGAATTTAAAATGCATTAACTCCTTGTGGGAATGCTCTGTTCTGCACACAGAATGCTCAGCAGCTTCCTTTAATCCACTCTGCTACGATTAGAATGACCAAAACCAGGTAATCCTATATAAAATAGCATATATAAAATATAAAATATGTTTAAATTGATGTATTTTTCCTTTAAGCAACCTGGATATTTACATTTTAATCAGCTGTTATCAGCCTAGGGGTTTCACCCTTTTCCCATTTCCTGTCCCTGGTATTTGATTTTCCTTGCCCCAAATTCAGTGTGTAGCCTTACAAAGTTGTGCCAGCACAGCAGAGAGGCTGAAGGTTAAATTGTTGGGAACTGAGGGGTGCAATTTGAGTTTGGGCTGCTGCTGAATGGCAGTTTCTGTTTCACTCTGCAGAAATGCAATACACAGCCCACTTTCCCTCTCAGGTGTGGGGTTTTTGTGGACTGAGGCAGAGGCTAATTGAGGTTTAGTCCCCCCTTGTCACACAAATCCTGACTCATGGGATGCTGCATCCTGACCAAATACAAACCCATATAAACCAAATTTATTTTAACCACTGTGCAACCCTCCCATTTCTGTTGGAATTACCCGCACTGCCCTCATAAATCCTGAATAGGAGCAAGGAGAAGTGAAGGGAGGGGACAAGGTAAAAATATACGGAGAAATAAACCAACAGAAATGCATGAGCAGGCACAGCCCTGCTCAAAAGAATGAGGAGCATTCGCTCAATTAGTCTGGACAGATTTTTCCACTCAGGGATGGTGGGTGAGAATGCAGGACCTGGTCTGTGTTGTGGATATGGCAAAATTTTCTGCATTTTTGTAGTTGATGTAATTGTCTCTGTGTTGGAGTGAGTTAATTAAATGTTACTGCAGTATTTACTGGTGTCTGTTTGGTTTTTAAAAACACTTAATTCTATGTTCCTGTCAGTTGATTTCCTGCCAAAACCATCTTGTCTTCTCCATGCTTCTATTTTGGTTTATGCTACCTTCAGTAACCCAGTGTGGTTTTATGAACATGTTACTCTTCATGCCTCTGATAAGGAGGAATAAAGCTGTTACAAAAAAAAAAAAAAAAAAAGTTTATTGTCACTAGAAAGGTAGTTCATTAAGAAATTAAAACATACTATCTCAAAAAGTATTTCACGTACATATGTTTTTTATAAAATTCTCTTAGTGCTCTATGTGCATAGGAACTTGTGAAAGATCCTTGGGTATTTTTTCGCCTATCTGAAATAGTTGCAGAAACATTTCTATTTTATGGGCACTATGATTTTAAGTAGGATAGTTCCTGTCATCCACGGTCAGAGTAACTGAGAGTTGAGCAGGGTTGGGTTTCCTCATGATTTTGCTTATGGGTGACAGTGCATAAACCATTCCAGCAGATTTTTGACTTATTTCTACCAGCCAGGCTCAGGGCTCTCTCCCTCATGGTAATATTTCATGGTGAGCTTCCTTCTGTCCACCAGACCCTTTCAAATCAAGGGAAACACACCCACCTCCTGCTGCCCCAGTTCTTCTCAGCTCTGTGGTAAGAAAGAGCATTTTTAATGCATTCTCTATATTGCAAACCACCTCTTGTGTTAAAATTATTGTCGTGGCTTCAAAGGCGATGTCCTGCCCGTGGCTGTGCTGGAGCCACATTCCAGTGACAGCCTTTCATAGCAGATGCCTGGATTGCTTGAGTAAGGGCTAAACTATGGGCTGCAGCTGCTGTGCGTGCCACTCAGCTCCAGAGCTGGCCAGGGCAGGAGCAGAGCCTCTCCAGATGAAAAGCTGGGGGATAATAAGGCAAACTGTGGGGCTCTGCTCCTGGAACAGATCGTTGTTCCCTGCTTGCTCTGAACGAATCCGTTTGGATTTGTTTTGTAAAATGCGTCAGCAGAGCCCACGTGTCATTGGAATCCTCTTGGTGAAGCCACAGGCTGGGTGTCTCTTCAATTTATGGGCTGAAGTTGCTTTTTGGGGCAGCTGTTAATGACAAAATCCCATCAGTGGATGCAAGGCAATGCAAATGTGTTCACTCTCCCTCTGGAGATCAGCTGACAGATGGATCGCTGTTTGTCTGGAGAACTCAACTCACTCCAGTGACCTGAGAGTGTAAAATTTCTAGTCCTTAAGAGGAACAAAAATCACACATCACTGGGACCATAACCTTAGAAAATAAAGCCCATTAGGATATATTACAATGCTCTGGTTATATAGCCTAAATATGGGAATGGGGAAGAAAAAGATGAAGAAAAAGAATGGGGAAGAAAAAGAAGATGGGTCTTCAAAGATGTTTAGGAACAGTGAATCCATTTGATCTCCATGTCTGTGCTAGAAAAGATGATAAGTAATGAGCATCAGTTACAAGAGAGGTGCAAGATCTATTGTAGGCAAGGTTTCAGGATCTCCTGTCTTTTAATAAAGATTTGGGGGGTTCTGACCCTTTAATAAGTGCATGAATCTGGAGCTCAGAACTCTGTGCCAGAAAATTGCCTGTATTCCATGCACTGGAGTGGATGTGGGCTGTGATCAAGGTTTTACATTCTTGGTCTTCTTGAGGGATCTTCCTGATGAAGAGCAGAAATGGACTCACTCTGCACCCTCTTGGTTACATGAGCTGGGCAAGTCCTTTGTGGTAAAAGAATTTTATGTATTAATTTCTGATATCTAAAGATATCCAAAGAGTCGTTTTAGTTCTTATCATGAAGAATATTTTCTTTTCCTGCCTCCTGTTCTCTAATTTGCATTTAGTCCTCTTGATTCTTAAGTCTTTGATTGGGTGCAGGCTGTGATTTCACCTTGCTAAAAAGGGAGATTTCTGTATAGCTGTCACCTTTGCTAGGCAGATGAGAGACACTTGTGGCTGCTCTTGCATGAGATGATAGGACATTCCTTTACATGCGTCTGAAGTCTTCTCCTGAATGTAGTTTTTTAGCTCTATTTACACCCAAACATAAAATCACTTGGGATTCTCCCCTTGTCTCATGTCAGCAGTCAGAGCTTTCTACTTCTGCTGTTAAAATTGCATTGTGTCCTCAGTATCAGAGAGTTCCTGAGCTCAGGAGATCAGAGGACAGAGCTTTTGAAATGCAATGATTGTTTGGTGCCTTGCTGATTGCTTGTGGTTAACCACTATGTGAATTTAAATATAAAGACAGAAACTGCAAAGATTTAAACAAAAATAGTAAGTGGAGTTCTGGAGATGAACAGCTGACATTTATTCCTTGTCCCATCATCCTGGTGCTCCAGGGACTATGAAGACTGGAGATATTCCAGAACAGTCTGGACACAACCCCGTGCCATGGACATTTGCAGGGTTAAATGTCCTGTGGTGTTTGCAACACTGCTAACATGATTGTTGTTTTTTAAAAAAGCAGTTTGTGTATTTCTAAAAATATAACAGTCAGACGTAAGTATGTGATTGCTGCTTCTGCTCCTGCATAAAAAAGCACTGTCCTCATGTGCAGCTTTTTATTTTTTGGTTGGTTGGTTCAGGTTGTTTAGGTGTATTTAAAGGAAGGTGTAGGGTTAGCTATAGTGTTTTTATCATGTACAGAATTAAGTTTCAGAAAACAGCACAGGGTTATGCTCTCATTTCTCTTTATATTTTTTAGATTTTCATTTAATGCGTATGTGTAATCTAATAAATATTTCTACTTGCATAGAAATCAATTGCATGAGAGCAGAGTTTGCTCCAGGAAGGTTGCTGTGTTCATGAAACACAGAAATTCTCTTTCTTCTGTGTGTTTGGTGAGTATTTTCTTCACCAGAACACTCCCTACCTCCACCAACTGCGTATTACATTGTGTGTTTCTCTGCAAGCTAAAAAAGGAGGGACAGGTGGTGGCTTTGCTCTGGTTTTAAGTGCTTGGAATATATTTCGGATTTGTGGATGTTTTGGTGATGGAAAAGTGGGTGCATTGACAGAAGATCACAAATTTTAAATTTGTTGGTTTTTTTGGACAGGTTATTATTCTGTTTAGGATTTTAGTCCCTGATAAACAATCCTCTTCATTTAGCCTAAACTAAATTTGTAGTGAAAAAAGAATATTGAAACTGTCTCAATGCTATATGACTGTATTAACAAAACTGGCAGCTTAATTAATAACAAGTTATTAATTAATAAATCTTTCAAAAGTTATTTGTATTGCCATTAAATATTTCCGGTTTAAATTCAGAAAAAATATTTGCTTGCCAGAACGGTTGGAAGCATTCTGCCAATGAAAGGCTGCTGGGAGATATCATGAGAAAACATGGTAAGTTAGAGCTTCCTAAAATAAAACATACTTTTCTCAAGGTTAGATAAACTGCAGGTCAGATAAACTACAGAGTTATAAGCATTGTTCTATCAGCTAAGAAAATTGATATATGAACCTGGGTCAGCTGTGCTACAAATGCTGGAAAAGTAAGAACTGCCTGTGCCTCTGAGGCATGGAAATTCCATTCTTTGTGCCTTCAAACCCAGGAGTTCAAGGGGCTTTTCTCTTTTGCAGTGGCTCCCGTGCAGATGTTTATTCTCCTCCTGCACCTCTGTTTGCTTTCAGGAGGCAGGGCTGGGAGAGAGCCCAAGGTGTGCTCAGCTGGGGCTGCAGCACATTCTCAGCCTCAGTCCTTCCCTGACCTAACCACAACCTCCCTCGGGTCCCAGAGATTCCCACAAGTCAGCGATGACTGGCTGGGAAAGAATCCTGGTGCATCTGAGCAGGAGGGAAGCTGAGCTATTGCTGTGGGACACACAGGAAACACAGGGAGCAGGGTGGGTCTGCCTTGGGAACGGGAATATTCCAGCCATGCAGCCAGACCTGGGAGCGTTCAGGTTCTATAAACACACAGAGAGCTTTGTGCAGACTTGCTCAGTCGGGGCAGATTCTGCTTTCCAGTTGCATTCTTAAGGAAACATGATTTTTTTTTTTACCGACTACAACTCTACACATTGATGCTTAGACACTCCGCGTTTCATTAGATTAGACTCAAGGTGCTTTTGGAAAGAGATTGAAAATAAATTCAAGTTGAGATTTTTTTTTTAAATTAAGTAATGAAGCTGTTTAAATATGCTGTTTGGTTTTTTTGGTGGTTTTTTTTTTTTCTATTACAGAATCACAGAACAATAAGGTTGGAAGAGACCTCTAAGATCATTGAGTCCAACCTGTGCCCTAACAATTAAAGCATAACACATTAAGATAGATCTGGTATATTAAATAAACCACATGGCTAACTGAACTATTTGTATCTGGGTACTCTGGCAGTGATTAAAACTTTGTGAGTTGTACAATGTGCCCGGCTGTCCTTGTCCCCTGATAATTCTGGCTGTGTTCTGCTTGCACAGGCAGGGAAAATCTCAAGGTGGCTGGAGCAGGAGCAAGGCTGATGTGAACCTGTGTCATATCCCAGTGAGTGAACTTGGCTGAGGGAGCTGGGAGGCATCCCAGGGTCCCAGCTGCTCAGGCACAACCTAAATCCATTCAGATTCTGAAGGCAGCTGCATCCCTGGGTCATGATTCAGCTTTCTTTAGCAATTCTGGCAGCACACACGTCTGCATGTTGGTGCAGAGTGCCAGTGCAGACATGACATTCCCATATTCCTGCCCCGGTGTATTGCATAACAGCTTGCTGATAAATATTGAAATTCCCCGCTAAAGAGCTTGCTTACCTATAGGAAATTATTCTGAAATAAGCTGTGATGTGAATGCAAACATTGTAGATATTCTGAAATCTTTCCCTCCCTGGACATATTTACATGGCAGACAACTAAGTAAACTTGGATGCTCCCATTCCAAGAGCCTGCTAAATTCACTGACACAGTTTTGCAGATTAAGTTATTCCAGACAGGTTCTCCTCAGGAAGCTATTTATGTTAGGGAGAAAAGCAAAACAAAATTCCTGGTCTGAGACAAACTATGAGGAAAAATACCTATGCAGGGAGTGATTCTGGGATATTACAATGCTTTATTATGGCATCCACATTCTCTGAGAAAAATCTCTTCACCCAGGATTTTTCTCCTGGGAAGCTGAGAAGCCTCAGAGAAAAGGAAAACAATTCTTATCTCATTTGCTTCTCCTGTGTGTTGCTCATGTGGAATGTGTTTGGAGATTGTTTACCCACAGGTGATTGTTTCATTGGATTCTGCTGGGAGTTGTTTTGACTCTTTGGCCAATCAGGGCCAAGCTGTGTCAGGACACTGGAAAGAGTCACAAGTTTTCATTATTATCTTTTTAGCATTCAGTAAGTATATTTTCTGTATTCTTTAGTATAATATAATATAATATAATATAATATAATATAATATAATATAATATAATATAATATAATATAATATAATATAATATAATATAATATAATATAATATAATATAATATAATATAATATAATATAATATAATATAATATAATATAATATAATATAATATAAGCTTTCTGAGAACATGGAGTCAGATTCATCATTCCTGCCTTTGTCGGGACATTCCCTGCAAATACAATACATTTTATTTACTTTTTTTCTTTTTGAGACAACATGGCTGTTTTTCTCTGGACATCTGTAAATCAGTGGGCTGATTATAAAACAATGAAAAGTTTCAAGTTCCTAAAAAGCCAGCTTTTGTCCAAATTCAAGCATTCTTTTACAGAAACTCTCCCTACGGCGTTCACCACGTTGCTGATTCATAGCACAAAGCAGAGTTTGTTCAGGGTAAATCCTTCCAGCCATGCCTGCCTATCTGCCAGAGGTTGTCCCAAATCCAGAGCCAGAGCAATCCCATATCTCAGCCTGCAGCTGAGCAAGCTCTGGGCACAGCTGTGGAAATAAATTCCATGTGGAATGGGGAGGCAGAGGATGGACACTCCTCCTGCTGCCCTTGGGAGAGTGGTGATGCCTCAAACACCAAAAGCAGATTTGACAGTGCTTGTCCCTCAGAAGGCCTCCAGACAACATCCACCTTTTAAAAACCCTCCAAAAGTGCCAAGGGCAAAACAATAATCATCCTTTTATTGAGGGCATAGAGGGTGAAACATGATCTTACCATCTATTTTTTGGAAGTAACCTGAAACACTGTAAATCTACCATTATTCCACTGCCCTCTTTATTGGATCTGCATTTCATTTTGATCTCCTTCTTTCTCTGTATATTTTATTCCCAAGTGTATTATAATATGCTAATTTTATTTTTTTTATCATGATGACAAAATCCTGGTGAAGCTGTGATAACAAAGAGAAAATACATTTTCCTCTCTATTATCTTTTCTAGTTAATTGTATTACTTACAATAGAGTCTTTGTGGGATGGTGAGCACAGGTGCCTCCTCACTGAAAGCACACATCCAGTTTTGACACCATAATTCCATTGTCACCTCTGTGACAGCAGGTAAGAAAATCTGAGGCTCATGGCCTGGGGATGTGACAAACCAAGTTGCACATTTAAGCACTGGCAAATTATTTTAATTTTTCTTGAGAAGATGAGAGGCCTAGGCTTTGGATGCTGGAAATGGGGTAAAAACCATCAATATTAAAGTACTTTTCAGTTCACATTGTGTGTGGATAGAAGGAAAGAACTGGAATTTCTAAACCAAAGAGGATGATTGGTAATGGACCCGAATTTTCTCTATGTGAACATAAAGAAAGGGCGACAGTTGTGGAAAAATAACCTGGATTTGGGCATGGTGTGGATGTGTGGGAGGAAAGAAGGAATGGAAAAATAAATTAAGAGCACATCAAAGAGAAGTCTGTACTATCCCCTTTCCACAATTGGAAAAACTGAGGCAGAGGAGCAATTTACACATATTCCACTTTCACTTGTCCTTGTCAGAGCCAAAAATTTCTACCTCCCAGTCCTAAACATTAACCACAAGGCTACTCCTCTGTACTATTATATCTGTTCTTTGTTTTACCTTGTTTTCAGTTTTCAGAGTGCCTCTGATCTACATCAACATGTTGAAACACACAGTGATTCAGGCGCCTACAGCTGTGATGTTGGAGGATGTGGTTTTTATTTCATGGACTTCACCGGCTTTGAGACAGCACTGCAAGAGGCTGCATGTGGTGAGTGTAATAAAAAGCAGGATAAAATATATTTCTCTAAATGAGACTAAAGTTTCAAGTTTACGCGCATTTGGTTTCGTGTGAATTAAGGAAATACTTTATTTTTGCATCAAATCCAGCACTTATTTGCACACATTTCTAGGACTCTTGCAAGTGTTATGCAAGTTCCTGATTCCTCCTTTTGAGTGCTTGCTGTAGGTACATGCAGTTGCATTCTCAGCCTTGGACTCTGGCCAACCTCCTCCCACCTCCCTTTTTTTTAAAGGAAAAAACCCTCACAAGCCAATTCCAATCTCAACAGCAAAGTATTTCAGGGATTAAAATCCAACATCACCTTTCTGGATTGGTACTCCATGCTTAGAACTAATGTGTTACCTGAAAATAGGGAAACTTTTAATCATGTGAGTGTATGGCCACACGTTAAACTTCAGTTTGGGCTGCTGTAATTTATGCATGCTTGCTGCCTGTTTCTTCAGCTTCCTGAGCTGTGATCACTCCTGTGCTGTAAAATGAATTTATTTTAGTGGGATCTGTTCCCACCCTGCTCCTGGGGATCTGCAGCAGCAATGGCCAGGGCAGAGAATTTCCACATTCACTGGGTTTCCTTAATCAGACCAGTTCTAACAACCACAAAATGGAAATATTTTAGGAAACAACTTCAAAACTTCTTCAGCTATTCAGTGTGGTTTTCCCGTTTTCAACAGGGGATTATTTTTTTGGTCATATATATGTGCAAGCCTTCCATGACTCTAACAGGTTTTTTGAAATATAAATTGCATATCTGTCATTTCTCCTGGAGTTATTCACTGACCCAGCATTTCCAAAAAGCTCATAAACTCAACAGCCATTCTCATTTCAGGTATGTTACCAGCTGATTCTTCCTCAGACCATAAAGTATTCTTTCTAAAACATTCTGATTCAGAGATTCAGATAAATTAATTTGAAGTTTGGTTCCATTTTAGACATTCTGAGTGTGAAACAATTTACTACTTTGCATTGGGTTTTCCATCATGGTAGTGAAACTTAAACCAAGGAAATAAAAAGGATTTTTTTTTTCTTTTATAGCTTTTACAACTGTGAAAATCTTGTCACTGATGTTAGAAGAAATTTTTTAGCCCTGCAAGTTGTATCCATACATACATATACAGAAATACATCCGCAGCTTCAGCGGTATAAACAAGCTGGTCCCTCCGTTTTGGGACAAGAAAATGCAAGAAATAAAATGTTGTTATGAATATGTATCTACTATTTTCTCTTACATGCTGCATATTTGATAAAAACCACTTACTGGAGCCCTCTTGCAGGTGTTCCATCACAGAGGGTGTCTTTTGTTTGAGTGCCACATAGTAAACAACAACCTAATTCATCTTTTAATTGCTGACATTATCAGTTTTGGCAATCTAATTCGATGTTATTCTTATTTCCTGCTGCAAATGCTGTGTTTGTAGTTTATGTTTTCATGATTTTCAATTTTTTTTTCCTTAGACATAAAGATGACAATGAAAGTCAATGGAGTTTGGATGCAGCCAAGGTTTGGGGCAGGATTTCTAGATGGTGACAAGTCTTGACCAAGTCAAAACAGTTTTGGCAGAGATGGAATGGAACTGGGCTTGGGAATTCAGATAAATTTCTAGCAAAACGGTTTTTTATTGGATTTTTACTATATGAAAAAATGAAATTAAAAAATGAAAGTAAAAAATGATTTTTACTATATGAAAAAATATGAGTTTTTTTAAATCTTTGGGACAGGTTTGCTTTCTTAAACAAAGCAAGTTTTAAAGTTTTCCCTTTTATCCTTGTCAAACCTCATATATAACACTTTGTTTTTTCTGCTTTCTTGTTAAATTATTCTGATGTGCTTAGAGAATACATGCAAGATCAACACAATGCCATGCACATACAAGAAGTTCATTTATAGCCTTTTTGAGAAGAAACTTTTAAGTTCTATATATTCATAGATTTTAATGTATACTCATTATATATAGCATATATATGTGTTCATTTATTTATTAAAAACACATAGACAGTGGGGGAAATGTTGAGCCAATGCATGAGACAAAGAATTTGAGTTGGTTGGTAAAAACATCCCATTTTTTATTAGCCCACTATGTTATTTATTAGAAATTAGCTAACAGCTTGTGTGGTATTTTTTGAGACTCCTGTCACAGGGAGGAATGATGAATCTGACTCCATGTTCTTAGAAGGTTAATTTATTATTTTATGATACTAGAATATATTAAAGAATACTATACTAAACTATACTAAAGAATACAGAAAGGATACAGCCAGAAGGTTAAAAGATACTAAAGAAAAACTTGTGACACTCTCCAGAGTCTGACACAGCCTGTGATTGATTGTTAAACTGAAACATTTCACATGTTAAACAAAAAATCTCCAACCACATTCCAAAGCAGCAAAACACAGGAGAAGCAAATGAGATAATATTGTTTTCCTTTTTCTCTGAGGCTTCTCAGCTTCCCAAGAGAAAATCCTGAGCAAAAAGGTTTTTCAAAAAAATATGACAGTAACAAGCTTATGAGATGTATAAAAGAACATAGAAATTTTGGAGGGTTCCTTTAGGGTCACTAAATAAACTTCAAAAATATTCCAGGAGTTCTTAGAGAGACTTTCTTCTTACAATGGAAGTATTGCAAAGGAATTTATAAGCCCTGTCACAAATATAGTCACAATAAAGGGGGCAGGTGAAAAAATCTCCTCCCATGCTCAGAAACTCCTGTTTTGCAGGCAGCTGAGGTCTCTGTGCTCAGGTTTTACTCTCATTAAACATGCTGCGTGTGAAAAATGCCAATCACTTTTTTTTTAAATTTTAAAAGTTTAATAGTAATAAAATGGTTATAAAAATAGTAATACAATTAGAGTAATAATAATTTTGACAATTTAAGTTAGGACAATATGAGACAATAAAAACAAAGAGTTACAGATGTCCAGGTACCTTTTTCTGGGCATCATGAGCCCGAAAAAGAACCCCTGCTAACAAAGGATTAACCCTTAAGAACAATAGCCTGTTGCATATTCATACACTTCATACATGATGCATAAATTCCATTCAAACACAGGACTTAGCTCCTATTTTAACAATTTTTTATAACCTAAAACTATATTTAACACAGTACTTAAGAGAATTAATACAACATTACTTTCTAACACAACCCATATAATATTCATTTGAATATTTGCGAAAAGCCAATCATAAAACACATGCATTTTTCACACTGTGCTGTAAAATGATGTTTCAAGAGCACTTGAGCCATCTGTGCAGAGGGGGAAGGCCAGACACATGTGGGTGTTTAATCTGCATGAATCAGGGAGGCAGCATTTTCATATTTACAGCCAGGCAGGACTGACTCACCTTTCCCTGGGCAATGGATCATCGGTCCCTCTATAGCCCCTGGGATTTCCCCTGCTAAATATCAAAGGCCTGCAACAAACAACAGAGGTATTAACCCTTCCCAGAGAAAGAATGGAAAGTATTAGTCAGCCAGAGCACACGGGAGCCTTTTCCACGTTTTTACAACACCTCACCTGTCCAACATCCCAACTTTTACTCCCCGTGCCTGATGGGGAGGTTGCTGCCTTCAGTGCAGGCTGCTCTGCAGGTACCAAGGTTAATTCACACCAAGGCCAGTCAGGGTTTCACATGGCAAATTAAAGCTTGGTGTTATTTGATTTGTACTTGGGCTGTGGAGCTGAACACGAGCAGGAATAGGACCTGCAAGTCCAAAATTCCCACCTCTTCCTGTGAGCCTATTCAATGTATTTTGTAAGGCAAAATCAACTGTGGGGTCAGACCAAATGGTGTGATAACTTATTGATAGAGAGCTATTTTTGAAAAGAATTTTTAAAAATAATTGCTGCTTAATGACACTCTAGAGTTTTGTTCTGTTATTGCTTAGGCTGATTTCATTATTATTTATGGAGTTTGCATTCACACAAGGGGTTTGCAAAGATGAAAGTTACATCCTTTTATTTTGGTCAGTAATCTATTTTAGAATTTACATTAAAAAATAGATTACATTAGAAATTTTTTCTATTTGCTTGTATATAGAGGTTTTGCTAACACCTCTAACACCCGTGTTTCTAGTAGACAACAGTAGTTAGCAATGATGAATGTCAGAGTTTTATCAAATTTTACGTTAATATTTTTAACGATCTTATGTTACAATTTTAATAATCTTTTGTTAAGCTTTTAATAATATGTTGTTAAGATTATTTCAGTGTTTTTTTCAAATTTTATGTTAATATTTTTAATAATTTTATGCTAAAATTTTGGTAATATTTTGTTAGGATTTTAATAATATTTTGTTAAGATTATTTCAGCATTTCTTCAAATTTTATGATAATATTTTTAATAATCTTATGTTACAATTTTAATAATATTTTGTTAGGATTTTAATAATATTTTGTTCAGATTATTTTAGCAGTTTTTAAAGTTTTATGTTAATATTTTTAATAATCTTATGTTAAAATTGTAGTAATCTTTTGTTAAGATTACTAAAATTTTAAAGACTACTATACTATTGTTATATAGTAATAATAGTAATAAAGTTAAAGAATACTGTACTATACTATCTTCTGTTAAGATTTTAATAACATTTTGTTCAGATTATTAGCACCCCAAGATGCTGGTGCTAATATACAAAATAAAATACCCATTCAAAAGCATTTTGATGAAAAGACACTCCATTTCCCCCCCCAGATTTTGATAGCAAATTTTAACTTTTTTGTACTGAAACGACCGTGAGTGAACCCATTCGGGTCTGAAAAGTGGAATTTTGGCTGTGCCTGATTTTGGAAACGCCTCTGAAGTCGATTTCAGAGCGCGATGTCCCAGAGAGGAGTGGGTGCTCCCACTCGTGTGGTGTTTGTGGGGTCCCCAGGATGAGGTGAGAGAATCTGACTCCATGTTCTTCAGAAGGTTGATATATTCTATTCTATTCTATTCTATTCTATTCTATTCTATTCTATTCTATTCTATTCTATTTATTATATTTATTATATTTATTATATTTATTATATTATAATATTTTATTATATTATATTATGCTATACTAAAACTATATTAAAGAAATAAAGATACATCAGAAAGCTTAGCAAGAATGAATAAAAATGCGCGACTCCTCAGAGCCTCGACACAGCTGGACGGTGATTGATCATTAAATTAAAACAATTCACATGCTGGGTAAACAATTCTCCAAATCACATTCCAAAGCAGCGAAACAGGGAGAAGCTGGAGCTTCCCAGCTTCTCAGGAGAAGAAATCCTGGCGAAGGGATTTTTCAGAAAATACCAATACGCTCGCGTCCCGCAGTGGAGTGGGTGCCTGCGCACGGAAATCTGAACTCACTCGGGGCTTGTGCCACGCAAATCTCTTTTTCCGACACCCCCTCCATCCAGGAGGGAGGAGGCTGTGCCAGGAACAAGGCATCATTTGCCGGGATTTGTGGGATCCAGCCTGAAAAACAGCTCCTGGTGCGCCGGGGGAGGAGGCGGCCGTGACTCACCGGGGCTGGTTCTGGAGGAGCCGGAGCATCAGATAAGGAGGGAGCCGGCTCCGCTGCGCTGGGCTGGAAAAGCAGCGCTGGTGTCTGCCCGGGCTCTGGCACGGCATCCCGCTGGATTTCGGTCCTGGATTCCAGCTGAGACAGAGTAAAAATCCCTAGAGTAAAAGCCCATTTTGAATTAGGTGAAATGTCCAGGAGAGGTGAAAAGTCTCTGAGGTTAAAGCTGAAGGAAAAACTGCAGAACAGACATAATAGGGAGACAAGGGAGAAATAGATAGAGATAAACAAGATCTACTGCAAGGCCAAGTCGACCTGACCTAAGAATTCTTTCTGATAAAAGGAACTAGCAGCAAATGTCACACGAAATCCTGTAAAAATGAATATGTATGAACCTATTGTGAAACTGTATGCATATGTATTTGAAAAGAGGATAAAAAGAGACCTAAGGTTCCAAGAGGTACGCATGCCTTTTTAGGAGAGCATTCTCCGCATGTGTCCAGCGCTGTAATAAACATACCAGCTTTTACAACTTTAACAAAGTTGTGGGGTTCTTTTCTTTATCTCCGCAAAACACAGCCCTGGGCTCTGGGGAGGCAGGAGGTGCTGCCAGAGAGCTCTTCCAACCGTGCCCGACGAGGTGGTGCCCTGCAGCGCAGCCGGGAGCTGGGAAAAATATGTACCCGAAAGATGGAGCTGGAAAATGTACCTGAAAAAATGTGCCTGAAAAAATGTACCCAAACAATGTACCCAGAAAATGTAGATGAAAAAATGTACCCAAAAAGGTGTACCCGAAAAATGTAGCTGAAAATTGCACCTAAAAAATGTACACAGAAAAATGTGCCTGAAAAATGTACACGGAAAAAAGGACCCCAAATTATGTACCCTAAAATTGTACCCCAATGATGTACCTGAAAAAATGTAGCTGAAATATGTACCCAAAAAATGTACCTGAAAAATGTAGCTGAAAATTGCACCTAAAAAATGTACACGGAAAAATGTACCTGGAAAATGTGCACGGAAAAAAGTACCCCAAATAATGTACCTGAAAAAATGTAGCTGAAATATGTACCCGAAAAATGTACCTGAAAAATGTAGCTGAAAAATGTAACCGAGAAATCTACTCGAAAAATGTACCCGAAAAAATGTACCCAAATAATGTACCCAGAAAATGTAGATGAAAAAATGTACCCAAAAAAGTGTACCCGAAAAATGTAGCTGAAAATTGCACCTAAAAAATGTACACGGAAAAATGTACCTGGAAAATGTACACGGAAAAAAGGACCCCAAATAATGTACCCAAATAATGTACCTGAAAAAATGTAGCTGAAATATGTACCCAAAAAATGTACCTGAAAAATGTAGCTGAAAAATGTAACCGAGAAATCTACTCGAAATCTACCCGAAAAAATGTACCCAAATGTACCCAGAAAATGTAGATGAAAATGTACCCAGAAAATGTAGATGAAAAAATGTACCCAAAAAGGTGTACCTGAAAAATGTAGCTGAAAATTGCACCTAAAAAATGTACACGGAAAAAAGGACCCCAAATTATGTACCCAAATAATGTACCCTAAAAATGTACCCCAATGATGTACCTGAAAAAATGTAGCTGAAATATGTACCCAAAAAATGTACCTGAAAAATGTACCTGAAAAATGTAGCCGAAAAAAATGTACCCAAATAATGTACCCAAGAAATGTAGCCAAAAAATGTACCCAGAAAATGTACCAGAAAAAATGTACCTGAAAAATATACCTGAAAAATGTACCCCAAAAAATGTAACCTGAAAAATGTAACCTGAAAAATGTAGACAAATATATGTACCTGAAAGATATACCTGAAAAAATGTACCTGAAAAAAGTACCCATATAATATACCCGAGAAATGTACTGAGAAACATGTACCTGAAAAATGTAGCTGAAAAATGTAGCTAAAAAATGTAGCTGAAAAACGTACCCCAAAAATGTACCCCAATAATGTATCTGAGAAATGTACCCAGAAAAATGTACCTAAAAAATGTAGCCGGAAAAATGTACCTGAAAAAAATGTACCCAAAAAATGAATGTGGCTGCCAAGGAGCAGAGCAACACCAACCTGGAGGAAACCATGCAGAAAGCATTTTCTGTTTCCAGAGGTTGAAGAATTAAAATTTAAAACTAGACATTCTTTTCCCAAATACCACACAAACAACCACGTTAGTCATTTGCCGCTAATGCAAACATGATTAATATATATATTTTTTAATTACTATTTTTTCACATTGTACAGCCTCTCCATCATTAACAGAACTGCTAACAAGGTGCATGCAAAGTTTGGGTTGTTTAATACTTCTCAATTAGGTTTCTGAATGTAGGGCTTTTCTATTATCCTTGCAGAGGAAGAATGTTAGCAAAACTAGTTCAGTAGTTTCTAAGAAAGCAGTAGTGAAAAAACCACTTTATTTGTCTCAGGGAAAAAAGAATCTCAAAGCTGGTTCACTAAGCAGTGCTATTATTTTGCACAGGCTTTAAAGTTTGGTGTCTGGGAGACGAGTGGTTGCTCTGATATGGTTTTTAGCATATAATTCCATGAAATAAGACCTGTTAAGAGCAATGTGCAAAGCCTATCTATTGCCCCAAACCAGTCATTTTCTTACTAGATCACATCAAATACAGAGTTTGTTCTGTTATTGTCTACAGCAAGGAGCTTATGTGATCTCCAGCAAATGATGATGTGCCTCAGCTGTCTGCCTCTTAAAGAAGAGCTCTCATCTTTACAAGGAAGCCTCAAGGTTTTTATTAACCTGTGTTCTCATTTGTTCAGATATTACAAGCACTAAAACCACTCTGCTGAAGGCCCTAGTGTGGTCCTCAACCTGCCTTTTAATTCCTGGCTTAACTTTAATGTTTTCAAA
This sequence comes from Calcarius lapponicus, assembly GCA_039654755.1. NCBI lineage: Eukaryota > Metazoa > Chordata > Aves > Passeriformes > Fringillidae > Calcarius > Calcarius lapponicus. The sequence goes on along the minus strand of CM077462.1, from coordinate 116,132,227 downwards.
CCAATTTATAAAAGAACTGACTCTTGGGGTACTGGGCAGGCAGAGCTCCAATACCTTCTGCTCTGAACTCCCAAAAACTCACACACGTGCCCAGAGCAGCCCAGCTCCAGTGTGTCATTGACTTCAGCAGGATTATCTACACCCTTGGTTTTTAAAAAATGATCCTCAGCATTCTGAAAAGCTGGTTTCAGAATTCCCCCTGTCTTCCTGTGGAAACCCAGGGCACAGGGAATATTTCTCCGTCCGGTCTGGGGTGCCCTGACCCCCAGGGCAGGACTGACTCTGACCCTCATCCATGGAGAAAGTTTCCCAGACTTCAAGATAGACTGGAATCCACAAAAGTGTGAAATAGGTTATGGAGAGTAGTGTAGGTGTATCACTTGGTGAGAAATTTAGCTTTTGGGGCTTTTAGTATGTTGTGGATGGAAGCAAGATGGAGAGCACAGGGTGTCATCCTGGGTTTCTCCTTCATGCTTCTTCTTCCTCCTTCTCCATGGGTTTGGGTGGCATTTTGTAATTGGGCAGAAAAGTCCCCATTGCAGCTCTTTGGGATCAGTTATTGGGTTCAAAGGGAAAATAATCCAGGTGTCAGTTCTTCATTGGATAGTTCAGTCTTAAAAAACCTTGTACCAAGAGATTGTTGGCCATTTTGTGCCTTCTAATGAAAAGCTGCAGAACTCACAGCAGTGAGACTTTTACTGATAAGAAATAATAAACAGCTGAGTGTGAACATGAAACACCATCTCAAGTGCCTTCAATCCAAACCCGGAGAAACCCACCACTGGTACTGCCACATCTTCCCACTGCTCATTTCCATCTCCACACTTCTCCATGGCTTCTGAGGATGCTTTAAGCGAGACCAGCAAGGAGCTCCAGCATCTCCTCCAGCCCAGCCGTGCCCCTTTCATCACCTCCTTGTGGAGGCAGTTTCCTCCCAGCCCACTCCTCTGCCTTGCTGTTGACATTAAGGAGCACCTGGTAAGTCAGGGCAGCTTTCTGATCTGGCTGCAGACTAACCAAGGGAGTTTTTCTCAGTGAGATCACTGAGCTGATTCAGTTACTGTTCAGCCACGTGAGTGCGAGCGCAGCCATGGGGATGGGAGCACAAGAAGGGGATGGCAGCCTCCTCCAGAGCTTGGGGTTGGCTCAACCCAGCTGCACTATTGCACCATCTGTGTAGGGAAAAAAAAAAAAAAAAAACAGCACAGCTAAATATTTGCAGAGTGGACAAATAGATGGATTTTTGTTTAATAGTTTTGGAAATTAGTGCTGTTTGATATCAACTTTAAAGCTTTTACCTAGTTGCCAGCTGCTGTCTGTGCACAGAATGGAAAAGCAAAATGTTTTAGCTCTAACATACAGGACAAAGGTGCCCTGTGACCTGCTGAAGCACCAGGCTGGTTGAGTTCACTCATGCCAAGCAACTCTTTAGAAGCATTTTGTTCTAAAAAGACCAAGCTGAAGCACTGGATTGGATCCTGCTCTCAGAAAAGACTGCAAGACAATGAAGCAGAGTAAAAGAGTTTCTCTGTGGTGCCACTGCTAACATACACACAAAAGAGAAGGAATTCCATCAGACTGGTTATCTGGCCACAAAAAAGATAAAATAGGTTGGTTGCACGAGATTTGTTCTCAATAAAGCTGGTACTCGCTGTTGTTTGTCAGCCTGGCCTACTGTTAGGATATTTAAAATTTTTAATTAGTTAATGAGTCTATTTATTTATTTACTCATTTTTATTCAGTGACCTGACTGCTCTGGAATTCCCTTGATGGCTTCTTTTTCTGCCTCTGGAAGACAAGCTCTTCTGGTGTCCTTGTCCAGCCTTCCTACACTGCATCAAGAAAAAAATCAGAGCCTGGGAAGCCAGTCCTCTGAGCACCTTAAATGTGAATTTTATTTAGGCCTAGCCCTTTTGAAAGCATTTAAGTAATAGAAATTCTCTCAGATGAGCTCTTTCCGTGTTCTGTCATGAGCTCTGACTCCTTTCTTGCTCGGTGTTTGTTGAATTAATTCTCAAATCACAGCAGAGGCAGAAGGTGCAGAATTCACTTTTTGGTTAAATTTAACTGCCAGCTAAGTGCAAGCTGGGCTTTGTCTTGCTTCACTTTCACCATCTGCCCAGTGAAACAGGGGTTTGAATGACAATGTACCATTAGAGGAATTAAAAATATCTGCTGTGAACAAAGTTGTGAACTCTTCCAGAAATTCCAAGGCCATGGTTCTCCAAATCCCTTCAGTTTAAGCAGAGCTCCTTGAGAGCATGGCACACTCTCCAGGCTGATCCACTGAGAGCTGAATCCCAAATAAAAGCAAGGAACAGGTCAGGATGATATCCAGGAGGAGGAGACCAGATAGAGGTGAATTCTTGGGTCACAGAGGTGACCCATGGGCTTGGCTCTGCATCCAGGTATTTCTTATTCCTGATTTATTTATACAAAGATGTTCTCATTCAGAGTAAACCATTGTTTAGTTTAATCCAGAGTAAATTAAGCAGGAAGAAACCCATGTGGAATAAAGCCTTGAGAACAGGCTTCATGTCCTGTGCCTTTTGAAAGTAATTAAATGTCTTTGTAGACTCTTTTTAAAGTAGAGCTTTGCAAAGAGCTGCTATTATCCTTGCTTTAAAACACATTGTCCTCTATCTATTGCCCAACCTGCCAGATTAAATGACACACACTGCCTGCCTAGAACAATCCCCTCGAGTCTAATGCTCAGAGTAACAAACAAAGACCAGCTTTATTAACCTTCAGACCTGAGATAGGTGGTGTGAAGGTTGTGATGCAGGTCGGAACAGCCTCTTCACCGATCCTGTTACACACCAAAGGGTGCAGGCTCCTTCCTTCCAAATGCAGCATCTCAGGGTGAGATGCACCCGCTGGTCTGAGTCACAGCTGGACAGGAGCCCAGGTGTACCCAGGTGTGCCCAGGTGGCCAAGGGCACCTGGCCTGTGCCAGCAGGACCAGGGCAGGGACTGTCCCTCTGTGCTGGGCACTGCTGAGGCCACACCTCCAATCCTGGGTCCATTTTTGGGCCCCTAAATTCAGGAAAGGTACTGAGGTGTGTCCAGGGAAGAGCAAAGGAGATGGTGGAGGATCTAGAGAGTCAGACCGGTGAAGGATGGCTGAGGGAGGAGATGGTGAAGGATCTAGAGAGTCAGACCGGTGAAGGATGGCTGAGGGAGTTTAGCGTGGAGAAAAGGAAGATCAGAGGGGACCTTCTCACTCTCTGCAGCTCCCTGACAGGAGGGGGCAGCCAGGGAAGGTCAGGCTCTGCTCCTGGGGAACAAGGCACAGGACAAGAGGCCACAGTCTCAAGCTGCACCAGGGGAGGTTTAGCTTGGAATCAGGAAGGATTTCTTCACTGAAAGGGTGGTCTGGCATTGGGAGCACTACCCAGGGAGCCGCCATCCCTGGAGGTGTTCAAGAAACTGGATATGGCGCTTGGTGCTGTGGTTTAGTTGACAAGGTGGAGATTGTCCAGAGGTTTGACCTGATGATCTCAGACGTTGCAATTCTGGGGGTCCTGTGGTCCCTGCAATTAGATCCACAGAGGGACCCAGGCACTGAAACCTAGCGCTGGGATCATCAAAGCTTCTAAAACTAAAACCTAGAGGTGTCTGAGCTCTCGGCAACAGCTTCCCGGAGACTAAAATCTGTTGCTCCAGAGCGCGCCAGCACAGACAGACAGACAGACAGACAGACAGCAGCAGCCTGGGGCAGGCCGGCCGGAGTCCCGCGCTCCAGGCTGGGATGCGCGGAGCAGGGGACGGAGGGACAGGGGAAGGAGAAAAGACAGGAACGAAGGAGAAAAAGGCAGGGACGAAGGAGAAAAGGCTGTAATGAGGCGGCTGGCGCTTCCCTCTCGTTTATTTAACCCCTTATTTGTCCCAGCTCATCCGTCCCGGCTCCGCAGCGCGCGCGGCGCTCCCCTCCCGCCCCATCGCTCCGGACCCGAGCGCGGCCCCGGGGCAGCCCCAGCCCGGGCCCGGCCCCGCCGCTCTGTCCCGGGACAGCCACAGGCCGGGCCCTGCCCCGCCCCGGGCCCGTCCCAGGAAGTGACGGCGGCCGGGACACGCCTGACTCACCTGGGCGGCAGCGGCGGCTCCGCGGGCCGGGCGGCTCCGCGCACACCGAGCGGCCATGGCGAGGGACGGCGGCTCCCCCTGGGCCATGGGGCTGCTGAAAACCTTCGAGGAGAGCGAGTTCAGCAGCTGGGAGAAGATCGGCTCGGGGGGGTTCGGGCAGGTGTACAAGGTGCGGCATCTCCACTGGAAGACGTGGCTCGCCATCAAGTGTTCGCCCAGCCTGCATGTGGATGAGAAGTAAGTGAGGAGAATGGGAAGAAGCCCTTGTCCCCCCCAATGTCCCCGTTCCCTAAGAAGCGCTCCGAGCTCTCGGTCACCCCGCGGATGCGCGGCCGGGGAGCCGAGGGTGTGCAGCCCTGCCCGTCTCACAGCCAGCAGCAGGTACCATGAAATACCCCAAATATCCTGAATTTAGGGTCCCAAATGTCCTGCCGGTTCCCTGGGAACCACGAAATATCCCAAATGTCCTGCCTGGTCCTTGGGATGCATGAAATACCCCAAATGTCCTGCCTGTTCCTTGGGATGCATGAAATACCCCAAATGTCCTGCGTGCTCCCTGGGAACCATGAAATATCCCAAATGTCCTGCCTGGTCGCTGGGAACCATTAAATACTCCAAAAGTCCTGCGTGTTCCCTGGGAACTATGAAATACCCCAAATCTCCTGCATGTTCTCTGCGAACCATGAAATATCCCAAATGTCCTGCCGCTTCTCTGGGATGCACGAAATACCCCAAATTTCCTGCCGGTTCCCTGAGAATCATGAAATATCCCAAATAACCTGCCGGTTCTAGGGGCACCATGAAATACCCCAAATGTCCTGCCTAGTCCCTGGGATGCATGAAATAACCCAAATCTCCTGCGTGTTCCCTACGAAACATGGAATATCCCAAATGTCCTGCCGGTTCCCTGGGAACCATGGAATATCCCAAATGTCCTGCCGGTTCCCTGGGAACCATGGAATATCCCAAATGTCCTGCCGGTTCCCTGGGAACCATGGAATATCCCAAATGTCCTGCCGGTTCCCTGGGAGCCGTGAAGTGTCCCAGACGTGCCGCCTGTCCCT